>JAPMOQ010013963.1:2401993-2414502 GCA_026543055.1 Argiope trifasciata
ATATATACAGGGAGAGTGTGAAATAATAGGAATTTGAATTAGAGAAAGATTTGACTCTATTGATGTTAATTGTCAAATAAAGAAATTAATCAGTGTGTGGTTCTTTATTTTGCCTTTATGTTTGAGCTTTGAGAAATTTCTTGCATTCTTATACCTTGTTATGTTTAGTATCTTGCCCAAATTTCATCTCTGTTTAATATTGAATTTGAGTTGAGGCATTCAAAACATTCGACATTTAATTTCAGTATGGTAATTTCTGTTAATTTTAAATTTGAAGCAAATATATGTAGTACGTAGTAAAAAATGTGTAATAAAATATTTCGTTTTGCACAGCTATCTAATATTGAAATTGCGTTTCAGATAATTTTCTCCTCATTATCTTTAAATTTAAAATTAAAACTATTTAAATTAAAGGACTTTAAATTCTTCTTATTTAAGTAATTTTATCACTGGTTTTCGGAATCTTTCTGCCCGCTGGTGGGGCGTGGTGTGGAGAGGGGTGTGCCACTTCAGTTGTCGTCCTTGTCATCTGACGGTGGTTCAAAATTACGAGGTCCGTCCCCAAATAGCCCTCGTGTTGCTTTAAAGGGGACGTTAATATAACTAAACTAAGCTAAACTCGGAATCTTTCTGCGCATAAAATTATCAAATGCTCTCTCTCTGCTTTCTTTTGTTTTGCCCTCCAAAAAGTAAACTTTTATTGATTAAACGTAAAATAATAAGCTAAACTTAAATAATAACTTTTAATGATCAAACTGCTGAATAAGCTTCACACCTCCCTCTTACTTTAATGTATATTTTCATACTTCTGATAGATGATGTATGCGATGAATATATAATTAATTATTCCTTATAAGTATTTTGCAGAAATTTACAATATTATAGTGCTCAAAATAATTGGCACATTTTTCATTGCATCTACACGTTTGTTTGAAAATGAGATGTTAAATAAACTAAACAAAAACTTCGAACTAAATATTAACTAAACTAATCTGCATTCTATATGCTACAATCCAGACATTTTGTTGAAACAGAAGAAAAATGCATTGGTTTTTCATATTATTGCTTTAAAGCTTTCATTTAAGTAACTCTTAAAGTTTTAAAAAATTAGTCATCAAAAAATCTAAAAAAAGTCAAGATCCAAAAAACAATCTTTTGAAGAGTCAGCTAATAGATAGAAAAATGAAGTAAAATTCTTATGCTCAAAAGACAAAAAAGAAAAAAAAAAAGATGCTTGATGTGATAGCTTTAAGTTTCTAAAGTGTTTGCTCTTGACCAAATACTTGAAAATAATGAAAATTGCTTTTCTCACGAAGTTCAAAAATATTTTTATATATAAAAATATTTTGAAAAAAAAATTTCAAACAAAAAGATACTAGAAGATGATATCAAACTGCTCCTCATATTTAAAAGACAAAGTAAAAATCAAAATTCTTATGTGATGAAACAAATTCAAATCTCCGAAGTGTTTGCATTGGACCAAATACATCAAAGCAACAAAAAAAATGTTTCTTTCCATGAGCTTCCATTACGAATCCGTATCAGATTTCATTTAAATTTCCTCTGCATTTCCTTTCAAAGTTCGTGTGTAGTGTCGATCTTAAACAGGAGTTATGATTCCTCACTCAGAAAGTTTGACGTCTTGTTTGATCTCTTAACTTATAAAAAAAGGTATACTTACATATACGTGAAAAGCTAACAAAAATTATGCACATTGAATCGAAGTCTCCGCAAGTTTGCTTATTGAATTATTTATGACCTGCAGAGAGACAGTTTTTACGTTACAAAAGTCTCAAAGCTTAAAAACTGGTTTTACCTTACGGGGAAAATATTGCTTATTCGCCTGTTTCGCTCTGGAAATAGTGTTTACAGAGAAAAATATTTTGATCAAAAGGCTTCCAAATCGCATCCTTTTCACCCGAATGCTTCTCCCACATTCAATACGCATTACTATCTGGCTATTTTTTCCTTCTACAAACTTCACTTTGTATTTTCACTCTCAAAAAGAAGGAATAAAAATGGATGGAAGAACGAGACAAAGACTCCGGCGTAATTTTTTCCTCGCGTCGACTCGCTGAGAAAAAAATATACTATTTCCCACAAGGAATTCTACACACGTTTTATCACTTCTTTATTCTTTTTTAACAGTTTTGTCGCCAGAGTTAAGAAGGGCATTTATAGATTTTATTTTCAAGTAACTTCTCGGTTCGGGATATGTCGACTCAAATTTCACCCAAAGCCTTAGTTTATGATCGTAGGGGCAGAGAATAAATTTCGTTTTATTGCACTACTTCTTGTCTGGCCAACAACTGATAATGGACTTTGGACTACTTCGATAGTGATGATGAAAAATGCGAAATTATTTTTATGCCTCCCTATATTCCAATAAAATTTCAAATATCTGCTATTATTGAAATCGGCTGGAGATCTCATCATTTCTGTTATTACATGAAGAGTCCATTACCAAAGATTGAGTTAATCTCTTAAGAGGGGGACTCTTAAGGGGCTCTTTTAACTCGTATTTCTTTCTCCGCTGTCCTTTTTGCTCTCATATGAGCAAGAGTCATGCTATGGATATTCAGCTCATAAAACTGCCAATTTACTTAAAAATTACTTCTGCCTTTAGAAGTATCTAATATTTAGAACGATATTTCTAAAGCGCAAAAGCAATGGTAAAAGAGAAGTGACGGTCAATTTACCAAAATGTTCAGACATGCAATGAAATTAAAATGATGAAACAATTTAACGTTCAAAAGACTGTATTCTGAATAAAATGTACATTTTTTCCCTCGGTAATAATGGGATAAAATAAGGACATCTAGGATATTCTAAATCTTTTTTCTTAAGAAATAATGTTTTATCTCTATTATATTTGAGTACAGCATTAGAATTGAATAGTATTCATTTGGCAAATATCTGTGTAGTGATGTTCTTTTTAATAAGTTGCCCTTTCTTAATATAATGCAAAAAGAAAGAGTTATTATGTCAATAAGAAAAAGAATAAAATAGTAGGAAAGGCATTAATGTCCCATCATTACATTCGCACAAAATTCCTCTTATGAAAATCCATTATAAAGAAAAGGCAGCCCCATTTTTTCCCCTTTGCATTTCAAACTTTCCAAATAACATTCAAAATGTGCAATACTTTTTATTTCCGTAAGCGTTAAATTAAAATATGTTACATTATATACCCGGAAATGCATAGACTTTATTATATAATTTAAACTCTTTTCATCATGAAAATTGTCATAAATACATTTTAAATATCCTTAGGGAATTTGTGCATTACTTAAGCTCATTAGATGTGAATAAGAGATAATGGAATTCGATTTAAAAACAGATTTTTAAGCAGAAATTCAAAGCCTGTTTAGATAGGTATAGGAAGAAAATTATATGGTCCCCTCAATCAAAATAAAATTCAAATCTATCATTGGAATGTAATCATCATTCTATTAGCTCGAACTAATTTTAAATGATATCAAAAAAAAAATTATTTACTGTAAGCCATTATTTTTTTATAAAACGGTAAAATTAACGATGGAGAAGGTTAACCATAACACTATACATTATAAATTACAAACGTTCCAATTAAAGGATTTTAAGTTTAGTCATGTTTCTCACATAAATTAATAACTTTATTGGTGTGATGTACGTTGGTATTTTGAAACGTGAAAGTGGAAGCAAAGTAGAATATTATTCATGATGAAATCAGCGGGGTAGAAATTAACATCTAAATTGAGATTAACCGTTTTCAAAGAAGTGTGATTTCAATGCAGAAACTCTAGTTAGTTACGATATTTAGTATGCTCTGTTTCACTTAGTATTCTTCTAACGATTTCTTCTTTCTTTTTCGAAATTTAACTTACTGTTGGTTAGGTTAGATATAAAATGAAATGCTAAGCGCATAGTTTCCCAATATATTATAATATATATTTTAAAGAATAGGTATAGCTTATCTGTTTAATAGTTTTAATGCACTATCTGTCTCAGAAAAAAATAAGCTATAATATTTCAAGAAAATATAAAGTTTTATGTTTCTAACTATTTTAGATTTATCCATTAAAACAATAGCGTTTTATTTCCAACGAAGTTGCATTGTTGTATACAAATTAGTGTAAGAAATAGAAATAATTAGAAATCAGTAGTCACGTTTAGTTGACATTCTTCTAACAATCTCTACTTGTTTTGCAGTTATTTCATTTGCTATCTATTTGATGAGATTTAAATGGAGGGCTAGGGACACAGTTTACAGATGCTTTGTTTTATAATGTCCGTTTTAAAGAACAGTTATTTCTAGGCAATGGAATCCTATAATCACAACTTCTACATTTTTGCTGATGTTTTATTTATCATCTGTTTGATGAGATTTAAAATGTTGGCGAGGGATACAGTTTAAAGATGGTATGTTTCATTTTATCTATTTCAAAAAAAGTTATTGCTTGTCATCGGAATAAGAGAATCTTAATTCGAAATATATTCCATTAAACATCCGGGATATATATATCAATCTGGTGCGCATTTACATGTCATGGGGCTCAAACGACCTCATGGTTGTGTAATCTGGAAGTCTGGATAATGGAGTGGTACCATCCTTATAATTTCACAACTGCTTAAAATTACGAGATCCATCCCAAAATAATAATAATTGTGAGTCCCATTAATCTTTTTACACTAAATTAAACCTGCAAAAATTAATTAAAAAATAAAATAGAAATTAATAAAATATTCAACGATGTCCTTAATTTTCAATTGATTTTATATAGTAAAGTATGAACTGTTTAATTATAGTAATTTAACTTATTTACTTTTTAAGGTAATTTAAGTTAGTAAATAACTTTTATTAAGCAGTTCTGACGATATACGACATCAATTTTTCAAAAAGTAAAAACACTAATGATGGAGAAATAGAAAGCGAAGGTTTAACTTAAAAGTAGAAACTGAAAACAGAAAGAAATTAAGCAACTCACCCATGAAATAAAATCATTATAATTTCCAACTTCTACTGAAGTATGATACGCATTTCAAGGATTATTAACCATTCTTCTGCACTCAGCCATCTTTGTTTAATATAAATCTTGCGTTTTAAGATCACATTTTTGATATCTTGCCTGATACTAAGCTATAAGAAAGATTCTGTAGCTGTTTTAGTTTTTTTAACTCCCTAGCGTTGATGTAATTTCCCTCTACATGCTTTCTTTTCCAGTGGAACAGAAAAAGTTTTGCCCTCTTTGTTCTATCCTTGATTATTTTAGTTCGATTCTTGTAGTGAACTTGTATTTGAAATATTTCTCCTTTTTTAGCTTGATTTACATTTATAACTTAACGAATGCAGATATAATATAAAGTAAGATAATTAGTGATAAACCTTAATTATTTGTCTAGAAAACAGAAATATCGTTTTGTCTTTTCCTTGTCTTCTAAGTATTTTCTTTCCAAATTTCTATAAACATTAAATAAATTTACGAAATGAATGATTATATATGTAAAAAAAAATCAGAATAAAATCATATATATTTTTTTTGAAGTAAACTCGCACTTGTGCGTGAAAAATATTTTACAGTTTGGACTTTCCAGCTCGATGACAGATAGATAAAAAAAATGCATAAATCTTTCATATATCTATCTCATCACACCTCATCAGAATCATAAGCGTCAAATCTCTGTCTTCCTTACATAATCATTTTTTTTCATGTTTGCCAACACATATGTCTTTGAATTGCAGTAAATTGTCAAAATAAGATTTTAGTTCATTAAAGTTTATACATGAATTTTGACTCGATCTATCTTTAATGAGCAGGAATTATCTACCCGAAACTTTCTTATGTGTTTTCAATAAACGTAACTTTTAAATTCATACCATTTCCAAGCAAAGGAAGAGCCTATAACATGAGCTCTTTGGCAATTAATCCCTTCAGGGGCTCACCTACTATAGGTGAGTACTGGTCTCCCAATCTCGAGGTACCCAGCGATCTTTACTCCTTTTACGTTTACTCTTCACTAAGCCTTCTGCTGTCTCCTTTTTTTCTTTCCCTCGAGGGTAAACGAGGTAGCTCCTCATGAGAAGTTGTCGTCACTATGTTTGCTTCTTGCTTCTCATGGACAGCAAATACCCCCACGTGTTTGCCGTGCTTGGTATCCCAGTAGACGGGTGGTGCGCTGTGGTCCCTGGTGTATCAATCGACTGGTACCTTGTCGCCTGAGTGGCTAGTCTGCTAGGGATCAAGCGAAGGGGTTACTTCGCTTGGGCTTGGCGTTAAGTATGGTCACTGTCCCAGTGGGTAACTCCCAGCGTATAGATTCCGACTAGCACTAAGGTGTATGCCGAGGCTGGGAATGACTGGAGCCGGTAATTGCCTTCCCTTGCTGGGTTCCATGGTGGGCGGTGCCGTCGGACCTGAATTTCTTTCTATATCGCATTTGCGCTTGAAGAAATCTCCCTTCAGTGGGCATCGGAAGCAAATACATTTCACATCTCCTCTAACATTTGATACATATTTTGTCATAAAAAGAGTCTCTGATAAGCAAGAAACTTTTATTAATGTTTAGCTTTTTCTTGTTCAAAAATCAATAGCTACGGTTGTCGGTGAAGTTGAATCCATCCGTAAAATGCTTACAGGTGATTTTCAGGTTGAAGTCTGCGATAAAAAGCAAGCCTAGTAAATCATAAAATTAAAGGCTTTGACAACTATTCCTGTCACTGTTAGTTCCCACATGTTGCTTAACTATTCAAGAGGTGTAATTACATGTGGAGAGCTGTTTAACGTCCCTTTAGAAGAAATAACAAAGGAACTCAAACCGCAAGGATGTACGTCAAATCAATACTCGCAAGGATGGACAACTGCTTCCCACTAAACACTACATTATTACTTTTCATAGTCCGAAATTACCTGAATTTTTATATGCAGGCTATATAAAATTGCCAGTGCGGCAATATATTCCAAATCCTCTACGATGTTTTCAATACCAGCGCTTTGGCCACTCAAAAGCTTACTGCCGCGGGACTCTTACTTGCGCCCGTTAAGCAGAAAGCGGCCATGATAGCCAGCAGTGCTGCGCACCTGAAAAGTGTGTAAATTGTGGAGGCAATCATACTTCTTTTTCTAAAAATTGTGAACACTGGAAACTAGAAAAACAAATTACAGCAATTAAAACTAAAGAAAACTTAACCTATCCAGAAGCTAGAAAAGTTCTAGCTCAAACAGCCCCTCCTGACTTAACATATGCATCCGTCGCAAGAAAATCATTATGTGCAAATTGTTCATGTAAAAATTGCGTTAAATACTCAACCGAAAATAAAAAATACAGATAAATCCACCGAATCTGAATCTGAATCTTCTGTAAAAAATTTCCCTGACAACTTCAAACCATCTAAATCAAAATCTCAAAATTCACTGAAACTAAAGCTTGCAAAACGTGGCTCTTCATTGGCAAAGTTGCCTACCAAATTAAAATTGTCAAAAACACTTAACTCCGTCGCATCGTAACTAGCGACGAAGGGAATCGTCCATAAGTATTTAACATCCCTTTTTGAAAGTTCACCCAAAAGTCCCGATATCATTGCCCTATATTCTTCTGAAGGGGATGACGATGAATTACAAATAAGTTGCGATGTTTCACCAACTGAAACAACTGTTTTTAATCCTTCCCCTACATCAAGACTCTCTTAATGGATACCTTTCTTTCTTGGAATTGTAAGGCGCTCGGTCCAAACTTCCTGATATCAAGTCCATAATCAACAAATTTCATCCGTTTGTCTTGGTGTTCAAGAAACCTTTTTAACACCATTCCCATAAAACTTCGAGGTTATAACTGTATTCGGAAAGATGCACTCACAGACTCTCATAGTTCTGGAGGTGTCTGTATCGTCACTTCTAATTTATATCCGAGAACATCTCTAACTCTACATATATCTCTACAGGCTGTGGCTGTGCAGGTTCATGTACGGACATTAGTCATGATCTGCTGTCTTAACACCTCACGGAGTTATATGTCAGCAGGGTCTTGTGGCCTAGTGGACCAGCTTCCCTCACCATTTCTCTTATTAGGTGACTTTACCGCACATAGTACATTGTGGGATTCAAATAGTACAAACTCTCGAGGGCGGAAAATTGAGCAGAGCATTTCTAACAACTGTCTCTGCCAGGTCAATACTGAAGAGAGAATATACTTCCATGAACCCACACGTAGCTTCCATACACTTGATCTGGCCATATGTTCACCTTAACTCTTGCCGTTGCTGATTTTTTCAGTCAGCAACGATTTATATAATATTGATCATTTCCCAGTGATTGTCTCATATGCTGAAGGGGGAAATGGATATCAACGTTCTCCCAGCTTTCTACTCCAGAGCGCAAACTGGGTACATTCGTGCATTCAGCAGACATCACACAGGCTATGGTCAATACCTCAGACATCACTGAAGCAGTTCAACATGTCATTCAAGCAATTATAAAAGCTGCTAACAACACGATACCAAATTCTTCTCCCCGTCTAAGGAAGTTCTGCAGACCATGGTAGAATGAATATTGCCCCGACAGTCATAAGAATCAAAAGAAACTATGGCACAATTTTAGAAGATACCCAACAACGGAAAATCTTGCTGCTTTTAAAAGAGCCAAAGTATTCGCCGTCGTAGTCAAAGGGAATCGTGGATAAAATTTGTGTCCTCAATCACATCATCTACTTCCAGTAAACATTTATGGAGAAATGTAAAGGTTGCTAATGGGATTTATAATGAGTCATCCATCCCTGTATTGAAAACAGGAAGTGAGATGTATTCTGCCCCATTAGACATAGCCAATATTCTTGGTCTGGCTTTCGCACAGGTCTCCGCAATAGATTCCTATAGTCCCGAATTCTTGATAATTAAAAATTTCGAGGAGCGAATGTCAATGAATTTTAAAGACCGAAGTTCCTGTGCATATAACTGCGAATTTAAGATGTTTGAATTGGAAGCCGCCTTGTCTCGAGTCCATGATATAAGTCATGGGCCAGGGGCCAGATGGAATCACATATAGTATGCTTCGCCCTTTGAATAGAACCTCACTTTCCAATCTACGATTTTTATTTAATAGAATCTGGACGGAGCAGACGTATCCATCACAATGGCGTGAAGCTATTGTGATTCCAATCCTAATACATGGCAAAGAATCTTCAAATCCTCTGTACTACAAGCCGATTACTCTAAAGAGTTGCATTTGTAAGACGTTTGAGCGCATTGTCAATGCTCGTCTTATCTTCGAATTGGAAAAATAAGTATGTATTCATGGCAGAGTGGTTTCAGCAGAGGTCGCTCCACTTTTGACAATCTCATTTCTTTTGGAAACCCAGATTCGCGACGCTTTTGTTAAGATAGTCTCCATATTCTTTGATATAGAAAAAGTCTATGACAGGGCTTGACGCTTTGGCATACTTTCAACGCTTTTTATCTTTTGCTTTAGGGGAAACCTTACCATATTTTCACAGAACTTTTTATCCCATCGGACTTTCAGAGTTCGTGTAGGCAATTTTTACTCCGGTTCTTTTATTCAAGCTGAGGGAGTCCCGCAAGGAAATGTCCTCAGTGTCACGCTTTTTATCGTTCTTCGTAGTCAAATTATTCGAATTTAATTGAACAACATCTACAAACCGCCGTGGACAAATTGGTATCTTGATGCTATAACTATGGGCATATTATCTGTCCGGAGAAGAGCCAAAGCCTCCACTTTTGGTCGAAAATAAAATTTCACCTTGATCCAGAAATATATATTGCTACTATTCAAATTCCCGTGGTGAACGAAGTTCAATTTTTGGAAGTTATTCCTAAGTTATTTTGGGGGTAATTTGGGAGCGGAAGATCACCTTCCTTCCGCATATTTTATATTTGCGAAAGAAGTGTGAGAAATCATTAAACATTTTAAAAGTGCTCTCGAAAACATCTTGGGGTGCCGATAGAACCTCCTTACTTTGTATATATCAATCGGTAATTCTTTTCCGAATTGATTATGGGTGTATGGTATATGGTTCTGTCTGTCCATCAGTTTTGAGGAGACTGGACACTATTCACCATTCAGCGTTATGTATTTGTTCAGGCGCATTCCGTACCTCACCAGTTGAAAGCCTCTACGTTTTATGTCATCAGCTACCTCTTTGTTAAAGGCGTAAGAAATTGTCCACCATATTTTATTTTCGAACTAAATCTGCTCTCAAACATCCTTTAGGCCAATTGCCATTGCCACTCTGTATTCGTCGGTTGTATAATACTCGTTCTTCGAGCATGCTCCCATTTTTTGAGAGAACCAAAATGTTACTTCATGATTCGGACTTTGGCAATATCTGTGTTAAAGCTGTGGATTTTCTAAGTTTTACACCCTGGGATATCCCGCAGTTCTCTTATCTGAATCCTTTCATTAGATTTGATAAAACCTCAACAACTACTGTCGTTCTCCAATAGATTTTTTTGTATCATCACTGTCAGTATTCTACTTTTGACCCAATTTTCAAGGATGGCTCGAAGTCAGATGAACATGTTGGTTGTGGAATTATACTACCATCTGATACACTGAGCCACCGCCTTCATAATTGCTGCTCCGTCTTTACTGCACAGTTGATAGCAATTTTCTGTGCCCTCCAGAAAATTAGATCTTCCTCTCAGCGTCAATTTTTCATCTATAAAGATAGCTCATCGTCTATAAAGATAGATCATAGCATTTTTTAATTATCGTATTCATTTACATATATAATTCCCAAAATCTGTTTTTTCGAACATTCGTAATGTCTAAAATATGAAGAATTTTTTAAAAATTTACTTCTTAAATGATAAAGCTATGAACCTAATTTCATTTTCTAAATTGTTACGTTTTTCAATTATCGCATTTATATACATGCAAAAATACAGACTAACAAATGATCAACACTTTTGAAATTTAATACATATCTACACTTTGAATGCCAAATCCGTGCACCAAATTTTATTCATCTAAACTCTCTTCGTTTTGCAGTTATCGTCCTAATTTATATTCTGCCGACAGGTCTTCGGAAGGATGTTCTTTAAGAATTTGATAGAAATCTAAAATTTTGTTGTAAAGTCTATATGCTAAATTTTATCCGTCTAGCTTAAAGTGTTTTTAAAGTAACGTTTTTACAGAAAATTGAAATACGATTCTAGAACTCAAAGAGACCTGAAACGTTTAGCTTTAGAAACGTGTAAAATCTCAAGTTCGATCTTTTTTCATACATAAAATATCTTCTCTTAATGTACTTCTTGTTCGAGAAAGTAAATAATAAATTTTAAAAAATCACATTATCGCTTCAACGTTGTTCGATATTCTGAATACCGAGAAATAATATCCTAACGATACTGTCGAGAATGTTGGGCTATTGGAAATAAGAACAAAATAATGTTCTATTTTAAATTAATGAACAATAAATATAAGGAATTCTGATTTGTAGTATGTGAACAAATAGGTAAAATCGGTACAGCTTTTCAAAATTTTTATTTCATTTTAGAATACTTTTTGATAATTCGAGAATAGATGGCAAGTGAAAGAGAATGGGAATCAAAAAACTATTTTTCAGAATTTTCTAGAAATTGAAGTGTGAGGGAAAAAAGATGACAGTTGTGACCATTAAATTCATAATCCTTATACACGAAACTAAAAAAATGAAGAAATTGGAGCAGTGATTGGGACTGGAGGAGTAATTCCTTGATTTTCCTGATCATTTTAAATATATAGATAAAGTAGACATTGTTTTCAATTATTTCGTCTTGATGTGAGTATAGGTAATTTTATTTACATTCATGACTGAAAATAACTGCCCACACTGATAAGAATTTCAACACAAGAGGAAATTTTCATTTTCAAGTTTTCGAGTTTTAAGTCCAACAAGTAAACCTTTCTTAAACATTTAAAACTATTTTAAATTCTAGATTAAGCCTTAACAGTAAACTGAGAATCGCGAGAAGAATTTTATAATCTATAGATCAGAAATATTGTAAAAGAAAAAAGAATTCCCTATTAGATGAAAATTAAATAAAGAAACTATAAAAACTCTCTGGTGTGTTTCTCTTTTTGAAGTTAAAATGGAAACTAGTAATACTTATGCAGCTATTAAACATTGAAATTTTCATTATACATCTCTACGTAAGAACTGTCCTTCAAAAGTGTATGCTTTTACAGGGACCACTAATCAATAGGTTTAATTGATACACTCCTTTAAATTCCTCTGAGATAAGATTAGAGAGCTCAGTGTTAATGGCCATCTGGTTTTGTGAAAGTATTCCCACTCCAATGAGCGGTTAATTAGTCGTTAAGCGTTTTTTGTTATTATTCTGCATCAGTCTTCAAAACTCGCAGTTAGACAAAAGCGAAACACATCATGAAAAAAGTTTTGTTATTTTATATTTTTATAATAAGTTTACAGTTTGATTAAAAAAATATTCGAGTTTTGAATTTTTTTTAATCCAGATTAGCTTTTAATGCAATAGCCTGATAATCTTTATACAAAGTATATGTATATATATATATATA
>JAPMOQ010013963.1:2414602-2428463 GCA_026543055.1 Argiope trifasciata
TCCTCCTTTTGCCCGGCGAAGTGCAACAACTCGACGTGTCATGGAGTCCACAAGTCGTTGGAAGTTCTCTGCAGGAATATTGAGCCATGTTGTCGGTATAGACGTCCATAATTGTGAAAGTGTGGATGGTGCAGGAGTTTGGGCACGAACGGACCTTTCGATGATGTCCTATAAATGCTCGATGGGATTCATATAGGGCGATCTAGGTGGCCAGATTATGCGCTGGAATTGTCCAGAATGTTCTTCAAACCAATCGCGAACAGTTCTGGCCCGGTGACATGGAGCATTATCATCCATAAAAATCCCATCGTTGTGTGGGTACGTGAAGTCCATGAATGGCTGCAAGTGATCTGCAAGCAGCTGAACATAACCATTTCTAGTCAATGATCGGTTCAGTTGCACCAGAGGACCGAGTCCATGCCATGTAAAAACAACCCACACCATTATGCAGCCACCAGCAGCTTGAACAGTGCCTTGCTGACAGTTTGGGTCCATGGCTTCGTGGGGTCTGAGCCACACTCGAACTCTACCATCAGCTCGTAACAACTGAAATCTTGACTCATCTGACCACGCCACGGTTTTCCACTGGTCTAGGGACCAGTCGATATGCTCACGAGCCCAGGAGAGTCGCTGCAGGCGATGTCGCGCTGTCAGTAAAGGCACTCGAGTCGGTCTTCTGCTATCATAGCCCAAGGAAGACAAATTTCGCCGCACAGTCCAATCGGACACGTCCCTCGTACGTTCCACATTGATTCCTGCAGTTATTTGACGAAGTGTTGCGTGTCTATTAACATTGACCATTCTACACAGACGTCGGCGGTCTCGGTCGTTAAGTGCAGGGGGTCGCCCACTGCGCTGTGCATGATGGGATGGGATGCCTGAAATTTCATACTCTCGGCACACTTTTGATACTGTGGATCTCGGAATGTTGAATTCACTAACGATATCCGCAATGGAATGACCCATGCGTCTAGCTCCAACTAACATTCCACGTTCAAAGTCTGTTAATTCTCTTCGTGCCACCATATATATATATATATATATAAACTTTATATAAGGATTGGGTTTTTAATTCTAAAAAATTGTTGCTGAAATAGAACATGAAATCAGATCGTTGGAATTATATTTCCTTTGACTTAATACAATTAAACTTAACATTAAAAATTGATTGTATTAGGATTACTCTTGGAAAACGCGTAACATTTACATTTAAAATTTACTTTTTAACTTAAAAACAAATTTTCACGAAAGGAGTGGTTTTTTTGTGTACATAATGATATTTTACAAAATGGTTCCTTATAGTTAAATAACATTTTTTGGAGAGAGCCGGAGAGCAAAGTTAAATAAATAAGTTTAGTTTTCAAATAGTAAAAAAATGTCATTACATAATTTTTTAAAACAAATTTGAAAGTCTTATCAAATATACGAATGTTGAAACATAATTAAACAACATTATTATCCGACAACATACTTAATACTAATTTTATTTCAAAATGTAAAAATATAAGCTTATAAAGCCAGTATAACTGAAGCCATAACTAATTCTATAATTCAATACATAACTAGTTAAAAAAATTACAATAGAGCCATTAGATGGAGTTGATAGTCGCTCCTGTGGCATATTAATTGGAAATGACCGCCCAAGCTGATGAAGCAGAACCTCGAGTGATTTGAAGTTTCAGTGAAGGAAAAATGAACAATAAATATCCGGCAACTGAATATTTCCTTCTTCTGTTTTGTGTGATGATGTGAGCTTAGTAGAGTCCTTCTAAATCTTTTAAATACAAAATGACATCTCGTAAAGCTAGGGAAGTAACTTTACCTAGGGTAAAGTGACCATGTTGAAGCTATAGTCACAGGTTACAGTACTTCTAATAAGGAAGTTACAAAAATAACTTAAAAATAAAGGAGATGGGTGAAAAAATTCATTGATAAAATATATCCTCAGATTCCCTCCCGCCTCGAAAGCTTTTTTCAAAACTTATTATTGCAATATTATTTTTGATTATTTTCGTCATTGCTAACATTTCATTTTATTGTTGCTTAGTTCGAAAATATTTTATGATGATGATGAAAAATTAATTTTTCAATTGTAGAAGGACCCTTTTTCAAATCACGAAAAATTCTAATTTTAATTGCAAATATCTTCGCCAATTTTGCAAATAGCTCCTTGAAACTTTTTCCTGCGTTTTATTATGTTATAACGTATCATTGTTCTAGTCGGACTTTTTCGCCAATCTCTTTAATTTTTTGAATTATTTTTTGTAACTTTCTTAGTTCGTCTCTAAGGGCGCTGTAACCTGTTTCAAGAAATTCAGTATATTCATTTTCCTAGAGGTACACGTGATTTTCCTATCTATATAAAGCGCCATTTTGAATTTAAAGGGTTTGAAAGGACTTTATCAATCACCCTATATATCTGTACATGGCATAAAAGGAAGTCTCCTAAAAGCGTCTCTAAGTTTGAAAGATAAAACTCGAGAATTACTAAACTGACATCACAGATATTTGAACCATTTTATAGGGCATTTGATGGGAAAGGTTTTAGTATATTGAAGTCATGTCAAAAGAAAAAACGAAGTTTTGTTATTGCAATTTTAATTATTTTCTTACTACAATTCGCGCACGCATAAAACAGCAACATCTGGGTTTTGCACTAATCCGCTCATGTGCGAAAATCTCAAAATTCGAATTTGCAAATAGCAAGAACTGTGGCAAGCATATGCGATACATTTTTTTGTTTACGTACGATTTTAAACAGTGATTCAAAACTCATTATTCCCCCCCCCCCAATTTTATCAAATGGGAAACAGTGGGTACAATGATTTATTTGTATATTTTTAAATTTTAAAATGGTTTTTCTATCGCATATTTTTATTGAATCGTTTTATCTATGAACATATCATATTTTTACCTTTAATATTTTTACCTAAAGTCTAAATATTTCCGAATGTGTGCTATAAAAAATGTTTTATAGTTCTTTTCTTGATTCCTAAATATATTTTTATATTTGTTTGATGTGGCTTGACATGTTCATGTCATATCGAATGGAGGCTTGACTTAAGTTTAATGTCAATTTTTCTTCTCAGCTGTTACGCCACGGACAATGGTGTGCAGGTATTACTAGTATTTGTACATATTTCACACTAATGTTTTCAGATCGTTAATGTGTTGCTTAACCTTAATAAAGGCTTGCTACACTAATTTGATTAGTTGATGAATCACCACAAGCTATAGAAAATTTTAAACGTAAGCGTTTTCCTATAAGTTTGAAGTAATTTTCCTCCATACTACACCAAAAATCTGCAACTAATGGGCAATGGGACAAGACATTACAAGCAGCCTTTCGCAACCAAACTGCTAAGTTGCGTGAACGTTAATATTTTAGTAGCAATGATGCAACTCTGAATAAAAGTTATCTTTATCACTTATTAGCTTTGCGCCCATCTTTTATGATGTGCGTGTTTAGAGCATATAAAAACGCAAAACCAACAATACATACAGCATAAAAATGCTTTCGGTCCTTAATGTACCCATTTTTTCTCAAAGTGGGAGTGCGGTAAATAGAAATCGATCAAGAAAAATAAATAAAAAGTAACTTTATTGGTCATGTTCATAGTCCAAGATCGATACACTACTACGACCACTTTGTCTCAAAATGAATTAGAAGCTCCACTGAACTATGTCAGCTTGATAACTCCATTAATTTCCGTACTTTATTGTGAGATCAATTAGATATTTTTTATACTTTCCCTTCCAGGTATAAAAATATCTTTAGTGAAGTCAAGCATCAGTTTTGAAGGTCTTTTTTTTATTAAGAAGAGTAGGGTATAGTTTAAGAAAAGTAGAAAGAAAACTGATCTGTTTGTCAGCTCACAAACAAGTGGAGGTTATTTTATATTTGCTCGTTACTTTCTCGTTATAAATGAGAACAAAGAGCTATCTAAAAGAAATGGGAGAAAAGTTTCTTCAGAACATAAAATAAATATCAAGAACAAAGGGATTGAACTTTTTTCCACTTTATCAAAACAAAGGTAAACAATGTTGTTATTGATATCAATAACCATCAAAGAAGTGGAAAAAAAAATCCGGATATGATTTTCAAAAACCTTTTTTTCTTTATTGGAGCTCTTTGAAATAGCTAAAGGAATATATTCGATTGCTCATTCGATAATTTATATAACTGTTAGGTAATAAATTATTGGTTTTTGGAAGAATGAATTTGATATAAGTAATTAAGTGATTGAATATATAATTGATTGAATAAGTAATTAATTGAATAAAATACATGTAAGTAATTAATTGATTGAATTAAAATGCAGCAACTGAATTTTTAAGTTTGACCCGTTTCTTTTCTGATGTTCTGATTATTCTAATTGTTAGATGACTTTTAGGTTAACTTACAAAGAATGAATATGAAAAATAAAATGTGATTATCAGGAGTGCCATTTTCTTACTGGAGCTACTCGAAAAATTTAAATATTATATTTATAACCGATCGCAAATTCAGTAATTCGTGCACTACTATATAAAGAATCGCTTTTTAGAGGAAATGAATTTGAATGAATACAAATGAAAACAATTAGTTGCACTTAATCAAAGCAGAATTATTTAACATGCATGGATCAAAGCAACGACTTTTTTTCATTTCTGATATTCCAAGTATTCTAAATGAGAGCTAAATTTTACATTATCAATAGCTATCAAAAAAATTAAAAAAAGGTGATTTTCAGGCATGCTATTTTCTTATTTTACCTATTCGAAAAATTTAAAAAGATTATTTTCTAATTCAAATTAACTAATTCCTATACTTCTATCTAACAATTCGTGGTTTGGGGGAAAATGGATTTGAATGAATGCACATAAAAACAATTAGTTGTATGAAATCAAAACACAATAAAGTTTTGTGCATTTAATCAAAGCACTGAATTTTTTGTTTAATTTCGGATATTCCAACTATCATTAAATAAAAGATGCATTTAAAGCAAACACTAGCTATCAAAGAAGCAAAAAGGAAACACAATATATTGTTTTCAAACAAACTACTTTTTTTACTTGAAATATATTAAAGAATATATTCAATTGTATTTGCAATAATCCATGTAGCTATCAAGTAAAAAGCGCAATTTTGGAACAGAATGAATTTACTCAAAACTTATAATTGGTTGCATCTTATTTCAAAGCAAAAGCTAATTTTCTTTTCTTTTTTTTAATTTATTTTATTTCTGGCACTCTAATTGTTATTACCAAAATATAATTATTACCAAATTATAGAAACACAAATAAAAATAATTCTACATATTGAATATACTTATAACTTAATATGTAAAAATAAATATTATGTTCATCGTGTAATTTCTAACAGACAGCTGTTAGATCAGAAAACTAGGAATAATTAGATATTAAATCTCAGTGTTTTGGAAAAATGGATCAAGCAATGATGAAAGTTGCAGTATAACGTTTAGATCAAAATATTATAGATGATCGACTATATTTCTGGTATTCAAGCAATTTTGTTTAAAAAATGGATTCAACATTTCCAAAAACAGCAGATGCTAAAGATTTTCATATTCAATATTTTACCAGCTTTATTTAAAATTTTACCAACTTCCCTTGACAAATGCATCACGCAATTTTTCAAAACGATTTTATATCAAGGTAAAATAAATAATCCAGATATAAACAATACTAATTCATAAATAAAAATTCTTTAAAAATGAAATTCATTTAAGCTCCATTGTACAACATATAATCATCATAAAGTTGGTCCTATGTTATAATGCTATGTTGCGCTTTTGTTTTTGTTTTTTTTTTAAAAGAAAAAAAAGTCTTTTCAAAAATGACTCATTGTCTAATTATAATTTTATAGGAATTCAATACTGCATACATATGATCATAGAAAACGCTGCAAAAACACGAGTAACATCAAACACGGCAGACTCTAATACTGCGTGATGGATTTCTGTCCATTTAGATAACATTGTAGCTTTAATTCAGTGGTATTGCTACAGTGTTTGCCATTTGCGTAAACAGCTCTAACAAGTAGTTTCGAAAGCAACTTAAGTCAGTTGAAACAGCTGATCATTCCATCACGGCGTTCCGTTATCCTGGAACCAGTTCCAATGTGCTGTTTGTTGGGGGAGGGAATACATGAATTATCTTGATGAAACATCAACTGAAGCTCTCCGAACAGAACAGTAAAACCCAATAATTGACCCCCATGTGAATCAATGTAAACTGAAGCTTTTATTGTATTGGTTAGAAATGTACAAATTTACTATAGATTGGTGATTAATAAGCTTTTAAATTCTTCTAGTGGGAAATTTATTTATTTTCTGTCGATTGCTGTTCAACGAATATAAATAATTTTATCACATTTAATTTATAAAAAAAATAATTAATGCTTAGAAAGGTAGAAATATGGAGCAATGTTCCATGAACTCCATTAATGCTTATCACATTACGTTTCAAATTCATGCAGGAGGAGGGGGATAAACTTATTTCTGGGGCCTGGTACCTTGCAGAATGAAAAGGAAATGTTATCTAATCAGAATGTAAATATAATATAAATGTTAAATGACATGATCGGTTATGTTTGCTGTCTAATCGTGATACTATTAACTCTTGGAATTTTAATTTTGTTACTTGTAAGATGGATCTAAAAAATTGACGGCTTAAAGGTATAAACATTGCAGGAAGCAAAAATGTGGGGGAATTTAAAAAACTGTTCAATCAAATCATTATGGCATTACCCTACGACCTCTTTACTTTATGTTTAGAACTATCTTGCGAATTACCAAATGCATTTCACGTTTGCCTCATTTTAAAGCTTTGCTCATTTAACTCTTAAATCTGAAAAATGATTTTTTTTTTAACTTTTTTCTAGTACTTTCATCTTTTACTATTCACGATGCTCAAAATTATCTTATTCTACAGAAAGATTCTAAAAGTGATTGCCTCAATTGTGTATAAAATGAAAATAGTTTCGAAACTATGCTATATATGTAATTGGATATTGAGAAGAATCTTTCATCATACAAATTACCTATATGCGCACATTGACAACGCATTTAATCTTTTACCATGCGTGATGTAATTTTATCATTGCATAAACATAACTTCCATATATTTTATGTGTTTAGAAAATTACATAAAGCTGCTTCCTCTTCCATAAATCAACAAAAGATAAAGAGACGTATCTCCTATTAACAGTTACAGCAAAAGTAAAAATCAAAAAGGAAATGAATCCTAAGCATGACATAAGATTTCAATATTCTAATGTATGATTTTTACAATCACTTATATATTGATATATAAATTATCTGTTGATAAAATAATGATTTTTGTTGTAATATATCACAAGGATATAAATATAAATTGTTTTCTACTATCTTAACTAGAAAGCTTCATTCATTTTTTACTTTGTAGTAAAGCCTTTAATCCAATTCATAGAAAGCTATCTCAAAAACAAACTCCCATTTAGTTTACAATGTGTTTAAGTAAATCTATTTAGTTTATACAAATGACCTTAGAAAAAGAATTTTTCGCAATTAAAACTCTCTATTCTTTAGCATGCATTCCATTATTATTCTGGATAGAACTAACACACCATTTCCAAGGCGTGTTAGTTTTTATTGCTAACTTTAGATTTCATCATTCTTGGAAACTATTCCAGAAACGTGAAGTTGCGCTACCAAGCGTCCCACCAATAGATGTCTTACTTTTTATCGGCTCTTTTTATCCATGCCATCAGACATCCCGTTAACTTATCTTTCCTGACTTCAACGTGACCTACTCATTGATAAAGAAGTTTCCCTTCGCAGATCGCTTTTTGGTCCTTTCAGATGAAGGTGCAGAATATTGATGGCTCATTTTCGGAAAGGAAAGGAAAGACTTACAATGAAACTCATATGCAAAATAAGTAGTTTTTGTTGGTCCACCTAGAACATAAAATCTCTTGCACGCTTCGATGGTAGATGGCAGACGTTTGATGGTAATAAGGCACTTTTATAGCAAATACTTGCGGAAATGAGCAAGCGATGCACAATTCAGTAGATAACAGCTTCATAGTGTGCCGTATGTATTTAGATATATTTATTGAATTATTCAAAAGAGCAAAGCTCGAAAAAATATAATGTAATTGAAATAATGTGCAAACGCAATAATACCAAAGATTGCATCATGTTCTTTTTGAGAAAAAAGGGGAAACTTGTAGAAGTTAACTTTAAAGAAACTATAGCTCCTGTAGCAATATATATAGCAATGTTTTGATTTTGAATATTCCTAAAATTATAAAAACAATAAAAAATCAGCAATATTTTTATTAAAGCTAAATTACATCTATCCAAAATCTTCTTATTAGTTTTTTGACTAATTGACATATCTGGCTTTGTTCGGAATTTATACATTTTTATGTATAATATTACTAATGTTAGCACTAATTTTGTACAACTTAAAATGTAGGAAATACTTTTACTATATCACACTACTTGATTGACTGACCTTGCCTTGGTCACTAGTCATTTGCTTTGAAAATGATGGATATATTAGTTTTTTCATTTACTTCTTTTAGATATCCTTGAATAACTAATTTAAACTTTAAAAATCTTAAGATATGAAACAAAAATTTCAAAAAATAGTAGTAATCAGAATTTTATTATTACTGTATTTCAAAATCGATTGAGTTGAGATTAAAAGAATTAATAAATGATTGAAAATCACTGGGAATGGTTATCACTGCTAATGTAAAATTTTTAAATTTCGAAATGAGATTAAAATATTTTACTCTATAATTATTGCAGGAAAATTGCAACATTTCAGTTAATTTTTAATTCATTAAATATTTAATTAATTTTTGCACTTCGCAAAGTTGGCGATATTTCTTTCTCTTATCCTAAAGAATAACCGTACAAAATTTAGTTGAAGTCGGCTCAATCGCTTAGAATATGTAGAACATACATACATACATACATAGACTCAATGACTTTTATTGACATTAGGATCATTAAATTTTTCTAAGTTATTTCGAAAAAGTAAATGTTCAGTTAGGACGAAAGTCTGCACAGCAAGATGTCGTACAGAATATAATGACTTCATTACTTTAATGCAATAAACATCAGAGTCAATATAGATAAATACCGTAATTTTACGATTGCTATACTTAATGCACAAACTTTAATTACAAAATTGCAGCTTTAAATTTTATTCCTAGATTAGGATCTCTAAACTACTTGTTTGGATAGTTAAACAATTATCTAAAGTGATTGGATATTGGGTATTAAAATCCGTTTATGTATATATAACTTCAGTATTCACATTTAGAATCCCAAGAATAATAAAATATACTCCAATCATTTTATTAAGATTCATCTTTTCCTTAATTAAGAATTCTTCCTAATACTGGAGTGTAGTTTTTATGCATAATTGCTATCTAGAGACATACGAGAGAGAAAAATTTCTGGAATTTAGAAACTGCGGCAAGACACATGATGTGTAGCCGATAACTACAGCTAACCAAGGTTGTTTAATTCTTCCATTCTCTGCATGACTTGTGGTAATAGAAAAATGACTGTTTTCTGATGTATTGATGAAAAAAAAATGATCTTCAATGCGCACTTTACAATATAATGCATTCTGTCTAATGGCGAATTCCGGAATTTTACGATTATGAGCAGAGAATATCATGTGGTTTCCCTTTCTGAAACTAGTGAATTTAGTTTCTCAATTCAACGCATCTTTCATTTAATAAACATTTTGATAAATTTGCTTTAGCTTAATTTATTTTAATTGCTTTGTGAAAATTTAAATTTGCTATTCATTATTACTGCATTTCATTTACACACATATTTAAGAAAAGGCTTGATTTCTATAACAAACATACTAGCTGAATGTAATAAAAATAACCTCACAATTATGCTTAAAAATGTGTTTAATTAAATTAAATTTTATATCTCATAAAATTCGATTTTTTTTTCATGCTTGCTTATTTTGCAGTATGGCTCACACTTATAATTTACCCACGCGTAATGGCAGCTAGGCTAATTAACTTGCCTGTCCCCTTCCTTTTAGCTCAGTGGTCCTAAACAGCAGAAATGAAGGAACAACTCTGATGTTTCTTACAATATTCAAAAGCAATTTTGAATATATATATATATATATATATATATATATATATATATATATATATAATTGTTGCCATTTTAAAGAAAGAAATAATTTGAAGATTAAAAATATTTATCTGACTTCACTACTAAAAAGTAAATATTAAAGACAAAACATTTTACCTCATAGAATTTTTTATGCAATTAATGGGATGATATTGGTTTATGCATAGAGTATACAGATTAATAGTCTTATTTTGTTCAAATTCTCATGTTTTTTAGTAAAAATCAAAAATGAGTTACAGAAGTTTAAATGTGAAAGTGTACCATGCTGCATTATTGATCACCGTGATGTGTTTTCCTTTCACCAACTATAATTAATTACTTATTTAATTTTCAAGCCGTGTGCATTATATGCTAATATAAATTCAATTGTATAAGTATGTTATTATAGTTATAAGCAATACAGGATTATTAGTGTTTCTTATTTAACTGACTTTCCAAATTCCAGAAGAAGAATATTTAAATATTTTCTGATTTTTGAGCAGTCTATACAGCAAACTCACCACAGAATTTTTTTAATTAAAATAATTAAGAAATTCTGACAATTTATGGGAGAAAATGCAAACTGGATAGTTGATATATGCATATATATAAAGCATGAACCAATATATAAGGCATGGGTATGGCATGCACTCAGATAATAGTGCGCTTTGCCAGCAATGATAGAGAACTGTCGTTATAACACAGTTTTTTAATGCTATTTTTTTGTTCCAGAACCACTGATATGAGTTGCTATTCAAAGTACAATTAAGGCAGACATTTCAGCTTATATTTTTCTCCAATAAATTTAAAAGTTTATAATGAATGTCCTTTTAACTCTAAATCATCTCACAAAACTGTCTAGAAAGGAATAAATTTGGTGCCTCTTTCAAAACAAAAAATATGCTATCAACAAACCAAAAAAAAAAGATCTTTTTGCTTTTTTAAAGTTAAAAAGCAATCTACAATTCTTGTGCAGTCAAATATTGGTCAAATTGCATGAGATAAGGATAAATAACCTAAACACACATACGATGTTCTTATTCGGGATAAAAAGAAATAACAAAATTTGTGAAGAAGATAAAAATTTAAACCACGAATAAATGAACACAACCATGTTGTAAGTTTAACTAAATATTGTCGAGATTATCAGATTAATGAAATAATTTAAGCCTTCTATTCTTCAACAATTCACTTATATTTGATCTTATGAGGATATAACTTAATGGAGAGGATATAACTTATAAGGAAAAAAGAACTGTTTCCTCTTTCATCATCTCACATCTAATTTCCATGTCGATAAAAGAAAACGCAGTGTCATTCCAACTTTTAAAAAAGTTTTCCAAATATATCATATCTTAGGTTCAAAATCAGGTGTTGAAAATCGCTTTCAATCGCTGCAGGTATGCAACTACTTAAAATCATTTCAGACAAAAGTTCTTCTTTATGTTCGGATGACAATTTGCTAATATGATTCTTTTACTATCCCATCAACTTATCTCTCACTGACTCAATTTCCAATCAAAGTTGCCTTATTCATACGATAGCAAATATAATATAGTTCTAAAATAATAGAAATTTTTCCAAAAGAGAGCATTATGAATCATAGAGATCATGATCGAATGCATAAATTCTCCCTTTTTATGAGAAGCATGCCGATCAATAGTCTACCAATAAGGATTGTGCCGATTTGTTTCTGCGGTACAAAAATAGTGGGGAATATAGGGAGAGCAATGCCGAACGGTCTTAAACCTTTTACCAGATCTGATAGATCCTCTTAGGCATCAATATCTTCAGCACTTTTACTGAGGTAAATAACTTAGCTCTTATTATTTTCAGACCTCTCCGAAACCGAAAAACATATTTTTGGCATAGGTCTGTCTGTTTGATTACCAACCACTCTCTCTTTTAATACAAAAACTCAAAATCTCTTTGAACTACACTGCTGAAATTTGGTATCTAGAATTTCGGTCAAAATCATAAATTTGTAACAAATTTTGAACAAAATCTACTCTGAGAAAAATTTCTCTGTCTGACTTTCAAATATAAGTCAACTCGATGACTTCAAACTACAATAAGCAAGATAATTAAAATTAGCATCTAAAACATCATAGCATCTAAAATTAGCATCAACAGGTTCAGCATTTAAAACATAGATACTTATCAAATTTTGAACTAAATCTGCCAAACAGTTGACCTTTTATACATATGACTTTCGCATGAATATAAATGAGTAACTAATTACGCAACGATTTAAATCAATTCAGTTTGGTATGTTGTCTTCTGATTTCAGCTTTATTTTTGTATCAAATTTTAATGTCAATACGTCATCGAAAAAGCTGCCAAATTATATATTCTTGGAATAGATTTAATAAAAACGCTAGATTCAAGCCAATGATCTATATTTCGTAGCTATTGCTCACCAATGTCATGCAAAGTATAAGCGGCCTTACCAAAAGTTCATAATTTTATGCAGAGAGAAAGAGCGATAAAGTTTTCAATGAGGAATATGCGATAAAGTGTCGCTGTAAACAGTATGGTTTTTAGAATAAAATCTAAAAATTTTGAACTTCTAATGCTATCTTATCTATAACAAATAAAAATTATTGAATTTATTTTACTTAAGTTACATAAACATCCTGTTTATAATCTGGCTATTTGAATATAAACCTTGTAATTTTGAGCCCATGATCAGATGACGAGGAACAGTAGGCAACATCTTTCTTCGAGGTTCAAATTAGGGCCATACGAATGAGAGGCTGTTTGGGTCAAGATGTCAAATTTATGATACACCAGTATCACATACAGACGGATCTTTAGTGAAATCGAGTTACAAACCTGATACTTTATGACCCAGAGGCTGAGACCTGACTACTAAAATACTGCAGCAAAGTAATTAATATTGAATATGACCTCATTTTCAAACTTAAGAGCATAACTAAAATTTCAAATTCTTTGGAAAATTAATTGAAATCGAAATTAACATTAATGTTTTCAAATATCTTACAAATTTATTAACTGCCATGGAGATGATTATCTATTATCAAGTCATTCATAGGTGTTAAAATCTATACAATATTCGTGTGAAATTTAAATATCACAAGTGTGCTATGTATCCTTCGTTTAAATCAACAACGTATTCCTCAAATAGGAAGTATTACATAATCGAGTAGCTGTAAGGAAACAGTTAAGTATGTCAAAAGTTCCATTTGGTAAATCTGTGGTTTATATATTTTTAAAACATGAATCATATTCACTGCCGAGAGCTTCAGAAATCAAACCAATTTCGCCGCTGCAGCTACTGCCTTCTGAATGATTTGGCTATATTTTTTAATGGAATAGGGTTACTAATCTTACGGGTTATCCTTTACAAAGAACTTTGTTCGTAATTGACAATGGTTAATCTCTGAAGGCTTTAGAAAATTATGAAAAAATTCCATGTTTCAAAAAGTTTTCAAGAAATTTATTAATAATACTTATGTCAATCGATTGAAATAAAACTCTGTAATAGCATCGTCAATTTCATTTCAGTGTTATATGGCTTCAGTTTATCAAATATATTACATTAGTTGAATTTCATTCAATATTTTGAAATGTAAAATATTGGTCTGAAATTCTAAACATTTGAAGAGAAATGTTACTGTTTTTCTTTTAATTTACAAGAATTACTTTGGATAGAGATTTTTTAAAATTAAAACATAAATTTTGGCAGAAATGGA
>JAPMOQ010013963.1:2432547-2454318 GCA_026543055.1 Argiope trifasciata
TATATTATTTTTATTCATTTTTTGTTGCATCTATTGTGTTATTTACTATCAGTAACTTTTTAGAAATAGGAATACAAACAAATATTTTCACCAACAAATATTCACTTATTCACTTATAAACTTGAAATCTCATGAGATCCTTTTTCCAGTGATAATATTTATAGCTTAAAAAATTTTCAGTTAGAAATATTTCCCTTGAAGCGTTTAAAAAAAACAGGGTTTTTTTTTCCTTTAATTCTTTCGTAATTTAACAGGAAATCATACAGAAAAGACAAATTTCGTCTTTCTTTAATTATTTGACAAGAAAATGAACATGTGAGATACATTCACAAAATGAAGCTTCTTTCATTTCTACTTCACAATTTTCACATCAATTCTGTCTTTGAATCCCAAATTTTAAACAATCCTCAAAATTTTCTTTTATTATATTCTAGTTATTTGTTATATTTATTTATTTCATAGAATAACTTAATTTTAATAAATGAAAGAAAATGGAAAATAAATTATTAAATTCTTAAAATTTCAACCCTGTAACTATTACACCAGTAAAAACAGTTTTAACGTCCTAAAGCCTCAAAATAATATTGAATCAAGTTCAGATGTAGACAATGAAGAATATTCTGCATTCTTTTATTTTAACATTCATTTTTATTTATCACAGGAATGTTAACTATTAAAATAAGTATTTTCTTTTTCTTTAACTATGAAAATCATTTGCCGATGCCCTATTGGTGTTCGATGTATTAATAGATTTCTAAAAATTAAAAGAACAATGTAAATGTTAATTTATTAAACATTAACACTTTTACATTAGTGTAAATAATAATTTCAAAGTATCACCTCAAAAGAATACAAAAAATAAATCAATTGCAATGCATATTGCATTCATGATACTTTCTATCTTATAGCTAGACAATTATAAAAAAATAATTATATAATTAATTTATAATCTTGCCATTTTACTTTCTTATATGATTACTATTTAAGTTGATAAGACAGAAGTTTTTTAAATACTCTGTTTGTTTTCCAAAAGAATGCATGTTTACCAAATATTTTTTGTCTTCGTACTACATATGTTTTTTTAATTATTTTTCTATAAAAAATTATTCATTTTATGTTTCAGCTAACGCAATTAGTATTTTTGTCAAATACTCTAAATCTATTTTCTGAATTTTTCTCTATCATAATTTGTTTTGAACCAACAAGTTATATCTAACTTGATGAATTTTCCATTGAAACTGTTGCCTCATTAGCATTCTATGATTTTTTTCCTTTCCACTTTAAATCCAAACTTAATCCCCTTAAGAAATATTAAATTTAGTTCAAGACCTGTTTTGAAACGAAAGAAGGGGAAAACATTTTTCTTCAACGTTCTTACTTTTTTTTTCAAAAGAAAAGTAATTCCCTCGATATAAAGATCTGAATGAAAAATCTGGGCATAAACGGAAACTAAAACTATTTGATCACTTCGTAAAAATTTGAATGGCTCATTTTTTTCATAAGTTTTATGTTTGCTTAAGGCGGTAGAAGTAGTTACGTTTTATTTATTTTTTTCTTTCGATATTTCTTATTTTCTTTTTGAATATTCTTCGGGTGCATACTTAATTTGTTCTGCACTCAGGGGAAGCTTTTGTCATGTTTGCTTTCTTTTCTCTTCTGAATGTGCTGATTTATTTGTGTAATATATCTTTATGTGTTTCCAATAAAGGAACTCCGCACATAAAAACACAAATCAATGATTCATAACATTACCTACAGAAGAAATAAAAGTACCATAGAAAAGGAATTCTATTTATTCTTATTATAGAAATACCAACAATTGAATATTTACTTCAAAAATTATCAACAACCATAGGGCCAACTCTTAAGATCTTCTTAGTTCTTCTCTTAAGATCTTGGCATTATAAGGCAGAGTAGAAAAATTCGGAGAAAATGTGACCCACTTAGGAATTATATTGATAAATTGGAAAGTGTGAGAAATAAGAAGCATTTTGAATATGAATTCAGTATGAATTAAGATATAAAATATGAAAGTTTTCATATCATATATTATTGTAGAAGTCTTGATTGATATTATAGCTATTGATTGATTATTTTTCAAAAATTCTTAACTAAGTTATAATTAATCAGTTAAGTCTTCCGCTCTAACTTTTTTTATTTATTAATGAACAATTAAGGCTACCCTACAAGGTTTTTTTTTTATTATTTTTCAACAAGAGGTATGAAAGTCCATGTCAGTATAATGAAAGGAAAATGAATAAAAAATTAATATTTACATTACTTTTAATCAAAATTAATTTTAAAAAGCATTTGAATTTCCTTTAAAACATAACACCACTTTTTATTCTATTTTTAATTAAAATCTTAATTACTTTAATAAGGGTCTTTCTGTCATCAAGTCTATATTAATAATAATTTTATGAAATAACTAATCAAATGTTGGAATTAAATCAAAACCTTAAAAATGCTAATAATGGGATGGCAAAACACAGTGATAGGATTGATTAATAGCCTAATAATGGATAATAGGATGGATAATAGCCTTTATAAATGGTTGTCTAATATTATTTTATCTATAGAGACAACGCCTAAAATTTTGCAGAATGTTTCAAATCATTTGCAAACCTCAAAAATATAAATAAGAATGAATTAAACTTATTTATAAAGAAAATTCGATAAATTTTTCTTGATTTCTTGTGCTAGTGGTCTCGCTTATATAATGCGAAGAAAGCAATTTATAATATAGTTAGAGTATTGAGAGTGAAAGATCAATACGAACAGGGTTTTTTGTGATAACTGAAATTATTCTTATCACTAAGTTTTCTTACCTTTACGTTTCTTTACAAACAGACCAATCAATGATATAACTCTTCAAGCCCTTATTAATAAAAAAAATGTTAAATGATCCATTTTTTTATTTATAAACCTCCGAGAATCATATTGATGAACTGGAAAGGGCAGGAAATAGGAAGCGTTTTGAATTTGAATTCAGAATGAATAAAGATGTAAATTTTCAAGGTTTTCATATCATCTATTCATATAGAAATCTTTACTGATATTATGTTTATTTTCCTGACATTCTTGGCAATGTATAACTAATTAACTAACTCTTATGTTCTAATTTTATTTCCTAATTAATGAACATTTAACGCAACCGTATACGGTTTCTTACTTTTCATCATGAAGTATGAAAATCCATTGAATATATTGAAAGCAGGAAAAACAAAAAGAATTACTTTTTAATTTAATTTTAATCAAAAAATAGTTTTAAAAAGCATTTGAATTTCCTTTAAAACGATAGAATACTTTTTACTCTATTTTTGATTAAAATTATAATTCTTTTAATACGGATCTTTTCTTCTTCAAGTCTAAAAGTCATAAGTAAATAATTTAAATAAATTTTTGAAAATTGATTAAAAGTCTTTAAAATGTTAATGATGCGAATACAAAGCACAAAGCTATGATGGATTAGTAACTTAATTTGTATTTTAGACATGTTCAATGTTATTTTATTAACAGAAATAATTTGCATAAATTTCTGCATAATGGTTTTAATTCCTTTTCAAATTTCAGAAATATAAATAAGAATAAAAATTTAACTTTTTAAACTTACTAATAAAAGAAATTGCCGATTTCTTAATCGATAATGCGAATAAAGCATTTTATAATGTTCTTATAATCGGTAATATTGCTAGTAAGTGATAAACACAGACATGATTTTAGCATGGTTGAAATTATTCGAATGGCAAAATTTACTTTTCAGAACTTTAAACAGGCCAATCTATGATATAATTCTTGAAGCACTTATTAATAAAATAAATGTTAAATTTTTCATTTTTTTTATTTATAATCCTCCGGGACATTTCTCTCCAGACGCATTTCAGACATATTACTTCTTTATTTTCATGTTCAATTCCGAAATAATTATATTCTATCGAAACTACTTGTTACGTAATTTCCCGAATTATGTACCATCACAAGATCTGAAGTAATTACATTTAATATAAAATGCATACAATGTATTTTATGTCCCTATGTACGATTATGAGATTAATGCCTTTGAGGAGCTAAAAGTTCCATGGATAAATAATGACAACTTTATACCGACTTTCAACATTTATGTAAACTATCATTAACTGTATCTTCTCACATGCACAAATCCTTAAGATTCAGACTTTAATGTATTTATCTTGCATAAGAGAACCGAAAACAACGTCTATTTATTTTTATTTTCAAAACTTCGTCTGTTTCTCCTATTTAATCAAACTATAATTTGCTCAAATTATTTCTGTCTCGACAAAATATCCGTATAATGAATGTTTATTTGCTATATGGTGAAGTTATGATTTCAGGCGTCGCCTGAGACTATTGGAAATTTAATTAGACAACGTTAATATCTTTTACAGACTATCAGAAGAAGCAATCTAAATAAGCTTTCTGCAAAATATGATATTTATCTGTCACGTAAATATGCATATATCTGATTCCCATGGATGAAATAAAGCACGTAATTCCATAAATAAGAAAATTTAAGCAGGAAAAAGAAAGAAGTGAAATGCTCCAAACATTAAAAAAAATGTAAAATCAGGTATAAAGCTATTCTTGTTTAATAAGAAAAGGATTTTCTTTTCATCAAAAATCTTTGCATTTAAATTTTAGTTTATTTCAAAATATAATAAATATCTTATTAATTAAAAGACAGCTATATGTACATTATTTAGGACACCCTACTAAAATTTTATTCATTACAAATGAGATATATATTTCTTTTGCAAAAATGAATTATTCTGTGATTAACTAAGTTAAAAAACTATATAGTTTTCTTTTAGATTAACTATGGATCCTTGGTGAACAGGTGGTAAGGTTACATTTTGGAGACTTGATTCCCCAGAATGACTGTCGTATCAGGTGGTCTGGTGCACTTTTAATTCTTTCTCGTCATCTGACCGCTGTTCAAAATTACGATGCGAGTCCCAAAATAGCCCTAGTTCTGCTTTTCAACAGGACGTTAATATAGCTAATCTGTTACTTTAGATCAACAAAACATGTCAATATGCTTTCTTAAAAATAACTCTAGAGCTGTTTTGGAACAGACCCCGTAATATTGAACCGTAGTCAGATGACCAAGACAACCCATAATCGGCCTGCCAACTCGAAATTTCCGCTTCATAATCGAGGGAATATATTTGTTCCAGACGGGTTTAATGTTCATTTAATCACCATTGAAATGGTGCATCTTTAGTGGAATCGGAATTTGAGTCTGGAATCCTTCGATCCCGATAACATAACCTTACCATCAAGGTCATCACAGCTTTCAACTTTTCACGTAAACATTAGAAGATAAATTTTTGTTACAGATAATGACGATAACACATCATCAGCGCCCATCTTTAAATTTCCTCTCCATATTCGAGGGAAAATATTTGATCGTGCTTTGTCATGCACAATATTGCTTTTCATGTAAACATTTGTAGATAAATTATTATGTTACAGATGATGAAGATAACACATCATGGACACTCCATCTCTAAATTTCCATTCCGTATTTGAGGGGAAATATTTATTCCCCATGGGTTTAATGTTCACCAGATCTACTGAAATGGTGCTTTTTTGGTAGAATCTGAATTTGACTCTGGAGTTCCACAATTCCAAAGCCATGACCTTACCATCAAGGTCATCGTAGGTTTAAGCTTTTCATGTAAGCATTAGACGATAAATTATTATGTTACTGAATATAATTATATATCTACGCATGACAAAAATAACGATGGAAAGAAAATGTATTATTTAATACTCATCTGGGAAAACGAGATATATCTCATAGCAAAAGTAAATTACTTCAAGATGAACAAGGATTAAAAAAAAACATGAGATACTTTTCCTTGGTATTAACAAAGCATGTCGGAGAGCACCAGTACCGACGAAACAACCCATTTGTCCATCACTTTTAGTTCATTGTTTCATCATGCAATCCGCTACTTGTAGTAGAGCGGGACTAAAACTATTACATTTCAAGCAAGATATGCATGCTGTAACCTATTAAGTCAATCGATAATATTACGGATCGCTTAGAATTTCGCATCACGAATGGCAGTAAATCCTTCTTCTGCAGTTACTGACCGGTTTTCCCTTCATAATACTTGCTAATCGTGCCCACTTCTATTCCCGTGGCGTCTGCTTAATTTATTAAGCAATTGTTTCGGTCGTCAACCGGGATGATATATTTCGAGCTTTTCCACTGCTCTATTATTACAGAAGAGCAACTTTCCGATGCTCACTTTCGTTAATTCTTCACTTAATATCACTTTAGTAGGAAGTTGAAACCTTTTGTTGATTTTCTACGGTGTAGAGGGGGCTAGGACTGAATATCAACGAAAAATCTTATTGCACGCCCGTTTTCATTTTGTGAGTGAGACCCACTCAATTTCATCGGTGATGGTTTTGGGAAAGTGATTAATGCTATTCTTAAACAGAAAAATTCTGAATTTTAACCCAGAATAAATCAGCATCACTGTGATGAGATTGTTTCAGGTATATTCCAATTAGAAATACGATTGTTTCATATGTGCTCTGAATAAAAATATCATGATTACTAATTTTTTGTTTAATATCCCATCTAATGAAATTATTATTGATAATTTATTAATAAGTGCGTAATAAATAAATTTTCCATATTCTATATCAGCCCTATTCCTCTCTATATACTTGAAGGATATTTAAAAGGTACAGTGACTTTTAAATTATGAGTGGATGGAATCACGAAATATCCTTTTCAACTGCAGATTTCAACCGATATATAAATTTATTTGCATTTGAATAAGTTGTAAATCCGTGCTGTGTATTACAAGAAATATTAAAATGTAGATGATGACAAGTGATTAGATAAAAAAAAACTGTTTTCCAATTAGCTATTTTATTTATGCTTTCTTTTCATACAAATTAAAATTCGTTACAGAAATGTTTAAAGTATCCAAACACGTTGAAAATGTCAACATTTGCTAAAAATTTCTTTTTAAAAAATTATTTTATTGGATAGACCAGTCTTTGAGTTATCCAAAATAGGTTTACTGTTGTATCAACGTTAATTGGAAGACAAGATATTAATATTTTCGTAATTATCGGTAAACTGGAATTGGAGATTTAAATAACCTTAAGCACCGATTTAAAGAGCCCAAAATATGGCAAAAATGTGTATAAACACAAGTTTAGTTTTAAATACGGAAAAATGCTTGCACAGAAAAACGTAAAATACCACTGACAGTTTCAATGGTGATTTGTGGAAATTTGTACCTAAAGATGTATTTGTTGTGCTCCGAACCCTCAAATTAGGGGCTTTTATGTCTGTAATACATTTTAATGAAGATTTTTTCGGATTACTGAATATCCTAAACATTATTATGTATCCAAGAGCAAATGCAGTTAGAGCATTTACTGAGCTCAACGAAGACAGAATAAATGAATCTTTGTGGTATACACTGCCAAATGCAAAAACTACCAGAAAAAAATTATTAAAAAAGGGAAAATATTAAAAACATAGGAAGAAGAAGATATGACCTGTAAAAGTAGCGAATTTGAAGTATGTACGCTTATAATTTATTATTAAAACAAGTTACTATATATTTTAAATGCATTTTTCTCAAAATTTATTTTTACTTATTTTTTGCTTACTAAAAAACAACTCAAAACATAATTAACATATTACTATTAAATTTAGTGGACTTTTTTATTTGTACTATTTTTTAAGGAATGAACTGTAAAAATTTAAATTGGATGAATTTTTTTTTTAATTTACAACCTATTGTTTGAATAATAACATCATAAATTTTGTTAAAAATTTCATGATAAATCTTCAACTGGTTGTAAATTTTTATTTATTTTTATAACCACACGCTTGTGGTTCATTTAAAAGAGAAAACTATGTAGGGTGTTTTTTTTTGGTATAAATATTATTCGAATGAGAGTAATAGTTTTTAGTGTAATCAATTTGAGGTTATAAAAATTTGCTTAAATTTATGTTATTAAATATAAATTTTCAAAAATTATTAAAACTTATTTAAATATTGACATTCTATTGCTAATCTTTAACAGTCTTAAACCAAAAAATATGATTAAAGTATGTTTACAGCATATATTTCTAGAAAAGTGCTCCGAAGGTGTTCGAATATTTTCAAATATGCGAAATTATATAAAGCAATTTTTTCAATTAATTTTCATTCTTTTCTGTCATATGATGCTATAAAAATAAATTTAGTTGATACTTCTCCAATAATACTATTGAATTAGAACGCAACTACACTATGTAAAATAGAGAGTATGCAATTAATATGTTAATTACATCAGAGGTGCGTCTATTTTTTTCAGCAAAAGCTGTTTAAATGAAGATAAATAAAACAATAGAATAAAAATACTTTAAAAATAAGATTTGGAGCTGTTTTTAATTAATATTAATTAAAACATGAATTAGCAAGCTAAAGTTTATTCATTATATTTTTTTTCTTCAAAACAAAAACGCATTACGCAAATACTTTTATTATTTAATTATTAAATTTCAAAAATAATTGTGAAAGAGTATGCATGGCAATATTCCAAATATGGACCTATGTGAGATGTAAAATTCAGTTTTCTTAAGATAATTTATAATAATTAAAAAGCGAAAAAAATCTTTTGAGCCAATCTTTTTTTTATGTTATATGAATTAACTTTATAAAATTATCACTTGCCAGCATTAAAAGTCAATAACAGCGAATATTAATCATCCTTAAAACTTCAATTATGGCAACATATATTTTACCATTTATCCCTATTCATGAGATGTCTCTCTATTCAAACGATAAGGACTATTTTAGAATTTATAAAACGAAGGAATATAAAACATGCATAACTACACTTAACTTTTCAATTCTGACATTAATTCCTTATAATTTAAATTCCCTTCTAGATCATTACATTTTATATTCAAAATCCACCTTGAGGCCATAAAGAAAAACTCTTTCAAAACTCACGTTGCTATGCAATTTATTGATTACTCGTTTTGATGAACGTCGAATAACGTTATTTACGAGCCTCCTGTGAATTTATAACTTGTACTTGTTGTATAACAGGAAGTTCTGACATTCTCTCTTCCTGCTATAGTTTTTTCTTAATTTTTTCCCACGCCAATTTAATGCGCTGACACAAAGCCAAAGGCTAGTTGCCATGTTCTAGGAAGGTCACACTGGCGATGAGGGAAGCCTTTGGGGTTTTGGAAAAGATAGTGGAATGGCTTCTTACATGAGTTGATAACGGAATGAGTGGTAATCATGGGGGCGTTCCATATCATCAACTGTATAGATTCGACGTCTTAAAGTAGGTTAAAGTGATAAGTCACAGGGAAGAATTTATTAATGGGCGTTTATGATTCTAAATCATCAAATTGTATGTCATTCGAGGAAATTTTTTTCCGTCAAATTACAATCATTTTAATGAGTTGGTTGGAATTGGTTTTATGAAGTTGATTTAAATTCAAATGTCATCACTTTATTAAGAACTTCTAAATATTAAATTTTAAATGCATAATTTGTTGTGTTGAATTTTCAACTAGATGCGTAAAAGATTTATTTAGATTTTCAATGTAATAAAAATTATATTCCAAAATTTTATATAAACAAAATTTAATTTGTATAGGAAGATTTTAAAAACATACTGTAACCTTTAAAAGGTCATACAGCTCGTTAAAACAATTTTTTGTACAGAAATATCAGTACGGAACTAACATATAGAAATGCAAAAAAAGGAGGAAAGAAGTGAAATTGGATCTAATATGTTACTTTACAGAATAATCATTTACAGGATAAGTTTCACTTCGCCATAAATATCAAAATTTAAGTATTTATTTATTATATAGTGCATTTTTATATTGTACTCTATTTAATTATTGTTTAACTAGATGTCTGAAGAATTTATGCTACCTTTCAGTGCAATAAAAATTATATTCTTAAATTTTATATCGATAAAATATGATTTATGCGGGAAGATATGAAATCGTAAGGCAATCTTTCAATGGCAGTATAACTCATTAAAACCTTTTTTGTATAGAAATGGGAGTACAAAAAAGTTGCACTAAAAGGCAAAAATAATAATTTTTTAAAATGTGAAAATGGATTTAAAATGCGTCTTTACAACATCATTTACTAAAAAATTTTCACAATACAGATTGCCATAAATACTCAAAATTAGGATCAGTAACGGCAATTGAAAATCATAATTATCGATGAAATATTAAGGTGCATGGAGTTATGCGCAAATTCCGCTGCAGGGGGAAAGGGAGACATGTGACTCAAAAGTAGGATAAATCTGTATACTTGTGAAAAATGCCTCAAATATTTTTAAACTGTGCACATATTGATGTGTCTATGCATTTATTATGGTCATTGGAGAAAAAAACTCCTGAGCTTGCATGATTTATCGTGCTTGGCTTCTAATAGATTTGAAACTTAGATTTACAAACAAAAAAAGTTTAAAATACTATTTCAACGTGAAACAGTTACATTAAGGGTATGATTCTCATCAAATTTTTTAAATAACACTTCAAAAAATATGTTGGATTTTACTTAAAAAATCAGAGATAATTTCAAAATTGTTAAATTATATTTTTTGAATTCTGTTAATTCCAAACGTATAAACAAATATTTTCGTTCTTTTTACAATTTAGTAATCCCTTAAATTCGTGTTCGACATATTTATAATTATTCATTAATTTGAAAAATGGTTTACCTGTACAAACAAGTGAAATTCTGTTAAGAACACTGCATACATTTATTTCCTTTCATTCTTAATCATCAGTTTTAAGAAACTGATTTTTAATATGACTTTTTTTTTAAGTTGGCTTAAAATTATTTTTCCAGACACATTACACGAACAAAGAATGATGTAAATTTATTTCAAACATAGTCGGAAAAACAGCATTTGAGACAAATTAGTTGTAGCATTAAAGCCTGGATTTCGTAGGACATAATTCCTTTTCTATTCCTACTAAAGCTGAGTAAGTTAAATAAATAAATACATGGGGAAACAGTAAACAGAATTCAAGTTTCTCAAATTCTTTATTCTTGAGACACATTTCAATAAAATTAAATTAGATGTCTATTGTGTCATGTTTTGTCGACACGATTCTTTTTCATCACAAAAAGACACCTGTTTTCTTTTTATAATACAATCGTCCTCAAAAGAAAAAAAATATCGAACACAAGAAAAAATATCCTCGCCTATTTCCATCTGTATAACGTAATCGGATTCTTGAACTAGACTTTTCAGTTATATTTAAATTTGATCTCAAATCCTTAAGCTTGAGTATTTCATCGTTGAAAGTATTGATTTACACACGGCTTTACTGTTCACTCGCAGCAATCGGATGCCCTAATCTTTTGATGTTTGTTGAAAGAGGCTTGGATTTAAACGCACCAGTTTACTAAAGGAATTCCAGGGGGACCTTTTGTCGTGGAACAAGAATTTTCGCTCAGCTTTCCATTGAAGAGCGCAACACTTTAGTCGCTTCTGCATCAACAGTGATATCAGAATTTGAAGGAAGCTTAACTAAATGAAGTAAGAATTTCAAATTTCGAAACGTTTCAAAAGGAGGAATTCAATATTTATCTATCGCTTATAAATTGTTTGTTCAGGAGGGGAAACGCTTTGATGCAAAGAAATAAGTGCCCTGTTGTCAATATGGGTCCGCGTCGTGTCTTTCGATTGTAATAGATTTCTTGGAGGAACACTATTACCATAAGTTTGGAGAAATCGGATAGGAAATAGATTAGCTAATTCAAGTGAATTTTCAAGTGGTTTTGTTGTTGTAAGTGGTAAAAGTTTTAGCATATGTTGTCAACAATATGCTAAACCATTTTCTTTTCTTACCAGATGTAGATAGGAGAAGGAGCACAAAGAAAAGCAGCTGAAGTATTTGTTCATGCTTTTTTTCTTGCTGAAAAGAAATGCTTGTATTCAAATGCTAAATTCGTGATTTTTATGCATTCAGCTATTTTTTTCATCGATTTAGAATAAAAATGACGAAAGAATAAACATCTACTACGCGTATCATCACAAATTACAACTTCGTACGAGTTGTAATTCGACATAAAATTTGAAAAGCTTATTAGAGCACCGAGCAGAAAGCAATAAAGTTAATTGCTGAATATACAAGTATCAACAATCAGCCTTTTAAAAAGGATTTTCTTTCTTTTTTTAATCGAAAGAAACATGTGGAAAATTGCATATTATTATGAAATTTATAGAAATTATAACAAACCTAACATTATCAAAATAATAAAAGCATATCACATCAGATGGTTGAGTCATATATTTAGATAAAATGATACAATCCTAATCTTAAAAAAATAACATTTTCAAGAATTGAAGGAAAACTACGAAGAAGAGGGCCACCCACTGGATATTGTTGAAAAATATCTGACACAGAAGGAATGAATCTACTGCTTCTCTGCCGGGTAGAGTCAGTTGGGGTAGACCTTGACCTGCAAAAGTATGTAATGTTTGAAAAGAAGAAACATCTCCTCAGTTAATAAAGGGGAGAATTTATAGCAAAATTAAGAGTGCATTTATAAAATAAAGCATCAGCTAATAAGCGTAGCTGATATTTGCTAAGCAGCCATCTTTAAAGTTGTCTGAAAATTGAATGATAAAAAATTTTATTAGCAGTTTAAGCAACTTTTCCTTGGATATTAATTGCTAATTTATTAATGAGTTTTTTACACTGCTGAAAAATTTCTGAAATATTTTTGTCGCACATTTCACTAGTTCTTTTTCATAACTAGAATGTACTTATTTACATTTAAATAATATAATTCTCAAATAATTATAGAATTCATCAACGTTCAGAGCTGCAACTGAAAGATATGAATTTTAAAGTTGAATTGTACTTAAAATCTTAAGTAATTAACAAATGCAGAATTTTAAATATTTCTTCATAAATTACCAACATACTCAGTAATTATAAATGTTTCAGCAATCATTTAGTAATTATAAATATTATTGAATGTTTAATGATGCAAGTTCTCACTGTCAGTTTTCTTCTCAACTTCTCAGAATATTGTGCTTATGTTTGTAACTAAAATACAGTGTCATCAGGGATTATCTATCATAGCATTGATTCTCTCAAAACGTTTCATCTCGGCTCAAAAAGCAACTTATACAAGTAGCAATAACACAATAATAAAATGTGTCAAAAACTTGCTATCTTGCTGGCCGGCAATGGGTCAAGAAGGGACTATAGGTGGGGGGGTAGTCATATAACTGACTCTCCAACCCTTCCGAAGGCACACAGATAATAAATACTGAATGACTGGACCACCGCAACAGCAACACTGGTAGGAACTGTGATTAATTAACTGTGATTAATCACCGGCCATGATACAACACTTCCCCCAGAAAGTATGTCCCGTCATCGATGGAAGGCGCCAGACCCCACTTTTTCCTGTACCCTCCAGGGTGGCGATATACAACCACCATGCCGAAAGCATCTCATCTTCATTTCGAGATCCCCCCTGTGAGATTAAGACGAAACATCAGTGCATTTGTGCCCCTTTTTCAAAGGATATATTATGAAGAGCTGAAAAGGAATGCTATTCCCAGGACGCCAATTTCATGAAAACCGATCAGTCTCGTTTCGACATTGGCCAAATCTAACCCCTAATTTCAATAACCGAAATGAAACAAAAAGTTATAGCGTATGAATAAAAAATAATAGTTTTAGAACTAATAGAAATGTCGAAACAATAACTAATAACTATAGAAGAAGGAAATAAAAATGAAGTATAAGTACCACATAAAGGCAGTTAAAATCTAACTTTATCGAAATCATATGTTGAGTTCAATTAATAACGATTAATATTTCGTTAGTTTGAACGAAATTGAAATAATGTTTGGTTTAAGTAGTTTTAACTGCGATAGTTCATCTCACATTACATTAGCTGGAATTAATTTAAAAATAGGGGCTCTACCCCCCTGCTTGCAAATGCTTTGACAACCCCCAAGAGAATTCCTGAGCAATCCGCCCAGGTTTGCCGCACAAACCCTGCTAGTTTCTCTGAGCGTTCTAGCACAGTAATCGTGGGGGGAGGGAGAAGAAAGAGAGAAACAATTATGTTTGAGCTTAATTGATTTCCTTTTGATGCTTTAACTTAAATCAGCAGAGAACTGGATTTGTTTGATTTGAAAAACGTTTCCCCCTTGATCTGCATGCATTTAAAACAAACATTCAACAATTAAAAGAAACTAAGAAAGAAATTTATTAAAGAGCACAAAAAAGGTAAATGAATGTTTCAAGACCTATAAAAACGAGTAAAAACAAATTATTTTTATTTATTAATAAAAATGGTAGAGGTTGGGGGAAATTTGATTCATAATTCGGATTGTGCGATTTCAGCGTAATTATTAGAAAGAAGTTTTGTAGATGAACAGAAATCACAAATCAATTTTCCTTTTCCTTTCGCTTTAATCAATACATAATTTGTTGAGCATGAAAAGAAAATATTTTCATATAATAAAGGTATTGTGAACATATATTCAAAGGGAAAATGAAGCCGAGAAAAATAAAGTGGATACATATATTTGTGAAGAACGATGAATACTTAATTTTAAGATAAGCAACATGCTAACAAATAAGAAATGCTCAACGCATTGATGCCTTTGAGAATTCTCTAAAACACTATATCTATATAAATATCTATATCTTCTTCTATAAATACTATATCTATATCTTCTATATAAATAAAAATAAATGTTTGTCTGTACGTCTCTTATGCCTTCCTAAACCGTTCATCCGATTACGATGAAACTTGGTCAGCTTATTGTTTACGTCTAAGGGATGGTTATAGGCATAGTAGAATTATCTGAAATTAAAAAATAAAATTTTAATCTCACCCTCATCTATTTAACAAGGATTAATCTCTGAATAACTCCCTGAGGAGATAATAGATTCTGTAAAAATGCTAAATCCAAGTTAAAGGTTAATATTTTGTATATATAGTACGCAAATGTCATGAAAGTCATTTTCAGAGGTAACAACTTTGTTACAGATTATGCGAGTACGTTTTGGGAAGAATAACCCTGGGGGTTTTATATTTTATTAAATTTTAGCGTTTTTCACAGTAATCACCAAAAATATTGAAGTACAAACAATTTTGCACCATCCTAATTTTCAAAAATTATCCTTTCAACAATATTAACAAAAGATTAAAAAGAAAATATTTTAATCGTATTATCTAAAATTAAATTTAAGATTTCTGCCCAAATATTAAACGAGTCACGAGGTACAATAAATAGTTTCTTTCTTTAACGTTCTGAAAGAACACCAAGTTTTATAATTCTAAAAGAATAAACATATATAAAATATAAAAATGAATATCTGTTCCTTAGTATCCTATATACTGTCTTGCCGTTCATCCTATTTGATAAAAAATTGCCAAATTAATGATTGATTGCACTTAACTTTTTTTTGGCTGTAGCAATGCGTCGGGCACCAGCTAGTAATATATAAAAGTCACTTGCAGTGATCTCCCCGTAACTTTCTTCGTTGTTGTCTAATGCCACTTGGTCATGCCAAGCCCGAATGAGTAGAGCTCTTTCGAATTAAGGCAGAAGTGTGCGCCTTTCTTTGTTAACGAGCACCGTTAAGGTAAAATTATGGCTTTGCTCGAACTCACGCGACATAACCCTTTTTCGGGGGTGGTCGAACTCATTCATACATCCGCAAGTCAGAATTTAGATCCGAATCAGAGACTGACTCATCAATGATTCAGTACCCCCTGAGGTATCGTTTGTTATGGGAACTTGGCGGACTTTGCAGTCACGACATATTTAACGTGACCCAACAGCCATCAGCCAACACGGCCGTCTTTGGCCAAGACAAGGACAGAACTCGGGACCTTACGGTTTCGAAACTGGCGCTCTACCAACCAGGCTACCGCGTACTCTCTCATAAAGGTGTTAACGCCCCCTCCACCCCCACTGCCGCATAAAATTATGAGCCATGAGTAAGGCCTTGAACCCTAGTGAATGTTGAGTGCTTCGTAGCATAATAAAGGAAACCAGTTTTTGCGTATTATTAACTGCATATCGTTGATAAAGCAATAGTGACGAAAAGTCCTTTTAGCGTGCGATCTTTTTTCCTTTTTTTGATGATTAATCCTTGAAATGTGGTTAATACACAAGTACCATAAAACTGTATATATTCATTTTGGATTTTTTTTACCGATTGAAATTAAAATTTGTTACAGAACAATAATTATAATCGCAAGATCACATACCGGAATTAATTTATGTGAGGCATTGCGTTTATGACTTACCGCATTTACATGCATGTTAAAGTACAGACCAACGACTGTCAACAACTTGAATGCTTTGATAAATCTACACATAGACTCTAAATTCTATGAAATGATTTTTTTTCCATCTAGCTCTTTTGTTTTGCAGCTATCGTGTTAATTTCAATTATTTTAAAGTGAAATGTTCAAAAATAATTATAACACTGCTCTGACAATCAAACAAGGGTAATTTGGTGTGCATTTTTTTCAGTAAGTTCTAAAAAAATTCTAGAATTTAAAAAAAAAATCTTTTTGATACATTAGCAAAAAGTACTAGAAAAATGCTTCACAAGCGACACTTAAGAAATAATCAGTATCTAAAAATATAAAACTAAATTAAATAAATTGCTCTACAAATAAGTCTTCGCAAATCTCCTACTTTAAGGGGAAAAAAGAGATTTTCTCAGCAGGAGATTAACAATCCTTCACTGGCTCATCCTCTCTTTCTCCTCCCTTTAGAGATTAGCAATCCTTCAGGAACTCTAAAACTAATAATTTGATTTTATAATTCCTGAAATATAGGGCAATGTCCAAAAAGTGTCAGTGAGGAAATGCGGCCATAACCTCTATCACAGCCCGAAATATCTACCGAAAGAGAAAGCTCAAAAATCAATAGGTAATAAAAAGATTTAAGAAACTGCATTACGTACTGCTAACTAAAAAGCTTTAAGTAGTGTCTTAAGCCTAACTGAATGAAGTCTGTTTCAAAGACTTGACTCAAAAAGAAAGTTTTGCCGAAATTATACCCTTTATACGAGCAAGTATCATAATTAAGGTAGTAATTGATGTCTCTTTTGGTTTGATTTATGTCCTCGCACGCCCACTACCTCACATTTCTTTGGATTTCCCTAAAAAACTGACTGCTCATTTGGTATTGAAAAATTTACTCGCTGTTTATGCTAGATATATCTGCTATTGAAATAATGCACTAAGAATAATAAAATAGTGATTACTCGGAAAGAAAATTCTTTAGGGCGTAACTGTTTCATGATAGCTTCTTCCATAACTACGGTACTTTATTCTGATTTATTTTGTTTGCTCTATAAAGGTTAATGTGAATGTAATCAAGGAACAGAATTCGTGGAGCAAAAACTGTATGAGAAGGTAACGTGGGTTGTTTAAGAGGAAAGGTAGATTATTAGACTACTTTGTAACCACAGATCCTAGACTACCCACATTAAATATATTTGAAAATTTTTCGTCACGATTAAAGGCAACTTGCGCCTTTAACATCTCTGAAATTCAGCTATTTATCTGCTTTTGTAACTTTCTTTTACTCAGCTGTATGAAGTTACAAGAAACTAATAGAGTAGAAAACTTTCTAATAAGTGGGTCACTATCATGTGCTTTCGTTGTTGCTTTGTATTTGAGCTCTCGACTAGATTTTCACATTGTGTTGTACTTAACTTCAGACGTTGTGGTAAAAAATTACGCAGAGAATTGGTGTACACTTTATATCTAGGATATTCACAATTCACTATCTTCGATCACTCTAAAAAAAGTAGTGCATCAAAGAGACCTAACGCTATTATTGAAGAGTTGAATGTGTATTCATATAATATAAACCACACATATATAAAATAAATTGAAATAATTTGAAAAAATTATTTGTTGTTGAATAATATAATAAGAAAAATTTCGAAATTGACAATACACACCAGTGATGGGTTTTTTGGCGGAGTACTTGATCTCAACAGATCGCTATCTCCGACATCTTATCTTACAATAATTAAAACCTTTTTGCTATTAGTTTAACCTAATGAAAGTGAAAATTAACAACTTTTTATTCACTAGAGAAATGCCAGAAAGGAATATATTTGTTAACATTTATCATAATAAACTTATGCACACAATCATTTATTATACAAGTGATGCTGTCGGATTCGATAGTCTTTGAGAGGGATCAGCCATTCCAAAATATATCATTTATACAGTAGCTTTATCATGTTTTTTAAAGTTCAAAAATACAGATTTGCAGATTTAGGCGGAAAATTTATCTTTTTTTAATGACCATAATTATTTCGAGTGATTATCTTCCTGGAGCGGCAAATCCCACAAAGAGAGCATGAATTTAACAACTCGCATTTCTATAACTTTAAAACGGGTTATATTTTTAGTTTGGAATGAATCAGATAGATTAAATGCAAAACAATTATAACTTATGCAATTTTTTTCTTATCCCATTGATAATAATTAAAGACTGCGGTGACCCAATGATAATCCGAAGCTGCCGAGTTGGATGAGGAGCCCATAGTTTGTCTGTGTCTGGAACACTGCATTCCACTGTCCTTAAATTGGTAGGACATAGAAGTATAAAGTGAAATGCTGTCCCAGTCGTCGTCTTTATTGTCTGACAATAATTCAAAACAGTGAATCTTTGGCTCTCTTTAAAATAGCTCTCGCTTCAAATCAGGTAACTAAGCCTAACTAAGCTTAACTAAGCTGAAGAAAGAAAATACTTTCATTAAAATTCAAACATTTCGAAGTATATATATTAACTGATTAGCCAAGCTAAATTTTGATAATATTCTCAAGAATAAAAAACACTATTAATGAACTTGTACCAGTTTAGCAATTGAAACTATGATTATTTTATTCTTAACATTAATGTCAACTCTTGAATACAAAATGGATTAGGAAAATTCAATATATAAACGAAAATGAACTCGCTCATCTAACTAGAAGCCCAATCTGGCATTCTAATCAACAAGTGGCATATTTATGACGATGCATTTAAAACAGCAGATGGGAGTTGATGCTAATTAACGCCACAAGTGATTTGGACGGTACAAAATGCAAATGCTCCTTTGCTTTACAAATACACAAGAGCCAGCGAACTAAGTTTTCAAATGAGGAAGAACTCTGTTAATGAGTGTTGCATATGAAAGAGGTTAGTGTGATTTTGTTAATACATATAGCTACAGAGAAATAGTGAAATTCAAGACTCGAACGAAGATTTATAACGAACTTCAGCTTTTATTATCTTATCTATATGTTTACAGATAATATCTGTTCTCTCTTTATATATGTAATAGCATAGCTTCGTTTAAGCTCCCCTACCCATTTATTTTTTCTCAGTAGTATTTGTCTGTAAGATTTGTCTCAGTGGCTTCAAATGAAGCCACTTAACTTGCCTGAAAATATACTAAAAAATTTAATAAAATGTCCTTTTCCTTTCTTATTATGTATTTGATTTAAATTAAGTAATTGCCTCTTGAAATTCATACATTTTATATTCTATGCCTCAAAGGATTTACTGAACTATTAAAATACTTTTACGCTCCTCTAAGAGGAGTGAAATTTTGGATTAAAATATTATTTCTTTCCCCAAAACTTCTGAACAACTCATTGTAGAAACATTATCTTAATAAATCAAAAAATTCAAACATTTATCTTCATAGTGATATCAATTTCATCACAATATAGGTTTTTCTCTGATTTTTAAAGTTAATTTAAATATAACGTACTAGTTCCTTTTTTTACAATCATAAATTGTGCTACTCACAAGTATACGCATTTTGATTTTTCCTACCATGCATATGGAACAAATAGGCGCAGGCAAAGATCTGTGAACTAAGATTAATTAGTTGTTAAAAACAGTTGTACTTCCCTAACGCTTATCACTCAAACAGTAAGAGATAAAGAAAAATAAATGCTACTATATGTTATTATCCTCATTAATTTTTTTCTTCAAGTTGAATCTTTTTAAGACTCCATAGTAAACTGACCGTATTCTAAGCATAGTAAAATATCCCTTTTAAAATTCAACCGAAGTAGATCCTTTTTTTATTCACGTTCTTATTACTCATAAGCAAAACATTGGGTCAAACCTAGCTGAAAAAAGACGGAAGAATCCAGGAAAATCCAAGTTGTCTCATCAATCGTATTATAATTTTGGATAATGCCGTCAACCATGCCTAGAACGCGGCATTCTAATAAAATGATTTTCATATAGCATAAAATAATACATTAAAGTGTTCTGCATTCAGCAAGTGTTATTCAAAGCTCATTGTTTCAAAATAAAGGGGTCAATGCATTACTCACAAAAATCCAAAAGAAAAAAGAAGAAAAATTTCTCTGCTAACGAGTTATTTTTATTCAATACAATTTCGTCATAACATAAGATAAACTAATTGTGCTGTAGAAGATTTGAGCGCACTAAATATGCAAATATCTATTTTATGAATCATCAATGGAATTAATTAATTTGGAGTTAGCGGTATTATAGCATTTCCTGTTTTAGTTTCATTGTATTTCCGAGATTTAATTAGCTTAAATAAAATCAGTTTTAAAATAATCTCAGTTTTGTTTCTTACAACACACTGGTACGAAATAACTGCGACAAAATATATTCGAGAAGAAGTTAGAAAAAAACGAGGAAATTTTTTCTGGTTTAAAATCCATTAAAATATTGAATAATTCATAAGTGTTATTTTCAACAAAAAACAGAAGACCTACAAAAATTGTGATATTTTATTCATTTCAAAAGAGTCTTTAAAGCTCGACTACGATTCCAAAATAATGATAAAAGCAAGATGTTGGAAGAGTTTGCCATAATACTTGATTTTTCTGTTTTTAAACCGACAGTTTCATTAGCTAAAAGTCAATAGCAAAGAGATATTCAGTTTTCTCCATGTTGGAAGTGAATAATAGCTTCATTTATTTTTTTTCTCGATTTTGCTCTGCAATTCCATTTTTAGAAATTTTAATTCAGACGAACTAGTAGATGGATATACGATAAGAATTCTTTTAAATATATATTATATCTACCATTAAATACAGGAGAATGTCTCTCTTTCTATATGTATGTACATGTGCCTTGGCGCTTTACAGAAAAAAGCATTTGACCTAATTCTTATATATTATCTTCTAGTTAATTTCTAAAACTTTATTTATCCCATAGTAACTTAATTACAAAATATACTCTTATTTCCTGATCCCATTCCACGTTATCTACTTAATTAATTTAAGAAATGCTTTGTAATGTTCTTTTGTCAGCGATTCCCACGGTGAGAATGATTGATAAAAGTTGCTGACCTAAACAAATAATTTTACAAAATGATTCGTGTGTTCCCCAGCTTTGAAAGTTACATATTCAGAAATCCTTATGAGAATCTTAATAATATATTGGCACTGAAAACAATATTTTTCCTATCAAAATATACTGTATAACACGAACGAAAATTAATTTCGGTTTTTCCCCGCCACTTTTGCCTGTCCATGCTGCTTGGAAATATACATACCTGTCTCCGGAGATGGAATAAAGCGAACTTTAAAATGAAGAGTCTCCTTTAATGTCTTCGAACCTGCCATCTGCTTCCAATAACTTTTTAATCATTACACACACACACACACACACACACACACACACACACACACACACACACACACATATATATATATATATATATATATA
>JAPMOQ010013963.1:2454718-2553334 GCA_026543055.1 Argiope trifasciata
TACAATTTCCATATACCTCGATCTAAAAATTGTGACATTCCTTCTGCAACAAGACTTGCTGATAACATGGTTTTTATATAGCACGAATAAAAAAACTAGAGCATTCCTTATTATATGGAATTATTATTCATAATTCTAGTCTTCGTCACTCGATCGCATTTGAAAATTAAAAATTTTATAACCACAGCCTACAGATAGTCTTAAAATACAAGACGATTTCTTACTATCATCTCACGCCACATTTAGACATTAAGAACGTTTTTCTGGAGCCATACTAATAGTCAAAATTATAACACTAACAAGGAATAAATTAAAAATTGCTTATCAAAGACATTATTAATTTCAATACAATGGGTAAAGTCTGATGGCTTGGGAAGATATTTATATGAGCCATGATATACGGACAAATCTATGAGCAAACAACCGAGTCGTTAGAACAAAGTAGCCATCAGTCAAGCATCAGAATAAAAGCACCGCTATGGTTCCGAATAAACAAAGCAAAGATAAGAATCGAAGGCATTAGATGCTATTGGAATAGCACTAAACGAAAATGTAATAAATCAAAGCCATTCATAACAAAATCTCATCATACTATTTGTAAGATCAGTAAACCAATACATTAGCACATCGATATCATTACATTCAAAGCAAAATAGGCTAATATATTTTATTTTATGCGATTCTGGCGACGCACAAAGCTTAGTATTATTATTCAAAGCAACCCTTCAATAAATAAGCCTCCCATGTTCTTTGTCGTCAAGTGGGCTAGTGATTGGTGATTTTGACAACCACCAGATTCGTACATTTATACAATATTTATACTGCCTCCTGCGTGTTTTATAGCATCTTAAAACAAAGTCGTTTCCATCCACATTGTTTCGTTAATGGTATGTGGAGTTTGAAATGGGGACCTTTCATTACTCGCCAACATAATCTGAAATTTATCGCCAAAATTTGTTCCGTCTCACAGCAATAAGGTTGCGTCGCTTACATAAATAATCGCCGAGAACTGCTTGCTTTGTGCTCTTTACATTCTTACGAGAAAGGAAATTTGGCTCGTATTGAATTTTTCTGCTTCCGGACATAATGTGAAGAGCTTTCCGCTCTTTTCGACAATAATTCACTTATTTATCGGTTTGCTTAAGTAATGTATTTGACACATCTTGGTATTCATAAACACTAAAGTATTTTGAGCAAACTTATTAAAAAGTGGAACTTGAGCGGTAAAAGGAATACGCTCCTATTTTACGAACCTATCAGTGATTAAATATTTCGACTTTACAGCTTAGAATCTTTTGCAAACAACCTTCGAAATAGTTTAACTGACGTTATTTTTGGTGGATGGAAATGAAATATTTTATCACTGCCATCAGAGCTTCCACGATCATAACGTTCGAGTTAAAGAAAACAAATATGGATAAATCTTAAGTACTTCACAAACTTCGGAAAATTGCTAAAAATATGTTTCGTGGACGTTATTGATTATGTGAAGTTTACTTATTAACTAAAACTTCAAATTAAATCAGAGAGCTCATTCTTTCAAGCGTTAAATCTTATCACGACGAAATTGAGTAGTATTTATAGCGGATATTACTCGAAAAGTTATGACGTTTATTTTTGCTTGATAAAAATGTCAAACAAATTAACAACATGACATAAAATAGAAATTTTATTGACTTTCATGCTATATGCATTTATAGTTATGAGTAACGACTAGTTAAAATGTGCACTGATGTATGTCCTATAGTTTTATTGCTGTTTTAAATCAAGATTGATTTATACTTTAATTAGTATCTAATTTCTATAAATTGATACATCACCGGTTGAAGGAAACACATTTATCATTTGGTAATATAAAAATTTTAAGTAAATTATGTAAATTCTAGAGCAGACTGAGGGAGGCTGAGGATTCATTAATAGGAAAGGTTGAAAAACTATACTTATTTATTTATTAATTTCTGCATGAAACAGTAACTTTAAAAAAGTGCACCTATTTTTAGATGAAACAAATATTTCAGGTCTTTGATTATGAAAATGTATATCATGTTCAAAACAAAAATATATTTTCTAGAAAGTATGCATAATGATTACAATCCAATATTTGAGACAACAAGACGCATGACTAGTTAAATCGCGCTACATAAAACTTTCATTTCCAGAAAGCAGAAGCTAACATAATGCTAATTAAATCTAGTTAAATCAGGTAGCATAAACTTTCTTTCCTAAAAACTGTTAAAATCATAATCAAAGCGGATATTTGCACACATTGCCAAATAACTCTGAGCACTATTTTAAAACATGTGGCCTAATTTTGCCCTCAGTAACTAAATATAAAATCAGATTTAAAGTACACCCCAATTTCATCTGCATTAACTGGTAAATGTGGCTTTCGAACTTTCAATCTTTCTATTTCATACTGCTCCTTTAAGCTAACTTAACCACAAAAAACAACTGCGGAAATGAAAAACTAAAAGAATAATCTGAAAAACGTTTTTCTTTGATGATAAAAAAATAGTACTATAAAGTAATAAAAACATACTATTATATTGAAATATAGTACGATTTTATCACTACATAGTCGTAATAAAAATAATTACTACATTTCAATGCTGTAAAGTTAAATAACATGCCATTTGAAATTGAATAATTAAAACTGTTAATAACACAATTATAAAGAGTAATTATTTCTTTTCCAGAAGACATAAAAATAAATATTTTTATTTCTCTCATTTAAAAAATCCTTCTTGAAATGCATATTCATCATTTAATTCTTTTACAATACCTGAATTCATTCTAGGATGAAAAATATGATCAGCAGTGCGTTACAGCAAATTGCAGGGGAAAAAATCGTATTTTCTCACACTGCAGAAATAAATAAAGCTATAAAAGTCACAAAAGTAAAAATAAGTTTTACAAAAATGTTTATTAAAACACACTTTGATTACCGTACTACTAAAAAATAATCTTTTACTCATTTTTAGTATTTAATTTATGGTACATTATTAAAAACATTATGAAATCTTGTAATAATTTTTACTAAATTCGCTACCAGTTGGTGCCTGTGTTATAAATCAAATTAAAAGAATCTGATCGATTAACTAATAATTGAATTCTGAAATATTGTCAAAAATCGGGAACAACAAAAGTACATTTCAAGGCACTAACGCATCAGTAAGAGGTTTAAAAACCGACACTCCATCTTTAGAAATATAAAACAGATAAAAGTGCATAAAGAAACATTGTGCATTAAATGAAATGAGAGAATGTAAATTCAGTTCTAAGGGGAAGGCTACAGAGGCTCAAACCTAATTACCAGATTTTGTATCTCGCATATAAAAATACCCTATCAACATGCCTACACATTTATTTTTCAGAAAAATCCTTTATTTTCATTTTTATTCATTCTCCCTGATAAAAGCAAAGATAAGAATGGACGTTCAACTCTTTCACAAGTTCCCAACGTATTTCTCAGGAAATTAAGCATGCATCCCATCTCTGCGGTTTCCTAATTTGACGCCCAGCTTTAAACTGCCCTCCATATTTAAACTTAGTTAAAACTTCCCTCTCTCACTTAAATCATCTATACTTCCGGATATCCTGAGGAGCCATTACGCCAGCAGTTAAACAGGAGACTAATGAAGTTTCCTTGTCGGACCAGTTAGGGACGAGCAAAAGGTTCCTTCTCCCCAGGATCATCCTGATGGCGATACTCAAAGATGAGTCCGTTATCTGTGATTCAATGTTTCCTGACTGTGGCGCAATGTCGAAACATCAGAAACCCAGGCGAAAACAGATTCCGGTCGTTCTGAGGGCTTAGTCACCAAAGGGACGGAAGATCCTTCCGAAATTGGAAAAATCCTTCAACGACCTGAACTCAAAAATAAAGGTTTTCTTCTCTTTGCTAAAGGCTGCTGTTTTTCAAATGCAGCTATTTTCAAATAGGAATGTAGGTTGAGTGGAAATAGGGGACAAAGTTTTTGTGGAGTTTAAAGAATCGTGACATGGTGGCCCGGTATTTTCCGCCTTGTTTCTTGGATGGTGTTTCAGAATTATTTGTTGAGAATTGTTGCAGTAGACTTGTAGGGAAGATATTTTATGACACTTTTTCTGCCATTGTAATCGTGGCTGCTTAGGAAAGTTTCAAACGGAAAAAAATACATTAATCTTTTTAATTAATTAATAAATATATTGATATTTAAATAAAATACATTTCTTATTTAAATTTATTTCAGAATTTAAAATTCAAGGCATATAAATAATGGATTAATATTTCCCCACATTTTTATTAATATGCTTATGATATACTGCATTTTAAGAAACAAAAATGTAATATAAATGCATTTGAATCGTATTAACAGTTGTTTTTGTCTTTTTAATGTAAAATATGAAAATGATAAATAATTCTGTTGAAACATTCTTTTGAATTATGGGATATTCGCACGCACGAAAGCTTCGTAATGTTTTATATTGGATTTCTGCATTGCATAACATTTTGTGAAAAATTTCAGAAATGATTTATGTTATAGGTCAGCTGTAGAATTATATATGAGCTCAAAATATGCATTTAAATGATGTCATGAAATAAATTATAATATTCTATTCGTGATATTATAAATTCCAAAAATACTTTCGGTTAAATTATTAGTATGAATATACAACATTTATTTAAGCATTACATGCTTTTATCCATGTGTAAATTTCTATCCTATAATTCATACATTGATGTCATCCATTTATTTGTATAAAGTTATTAAAATTAATTTATTATGAATTCATTTACTTACAAAAAGAACCTTATTTAACTCGAACGACTTTGCTACTATTAAGAACCTTTAAAATGGAAAAAAATCTATTAACTTTTTCCAGAAAATACTACTTAGGTGAAACATATCCATAAATAATTCTCACTTATTTTGTCTAGACGCGCATAGTATGCAAATATTAAACTCCCATGTTTCGATTGTGATCAAAGGGAGCTTTATCAAAATGGAAACCATTTGCAAACTTTTTGGATTAAAAAAAACAATCATGTGCAATATTTGTAAATAATAAAGAATAATTCTGCCTTGAATCAAAAATTATGTAAAGTTGTTTTAAGTTAATAATTATTTTGGGTTAAAACTTTTAACCCAAAATAATATTCATGGATCTTACACTGCACCATTAACCTAACTGATTACCCATTCAGTGATTCCATAAATCCATAGATATCTTATTTGTAAAAAAGGAGCATATTTGGAATGAAAAAAGTGGGTATAATAGAATTAAATTCCAAGAATGCTTATTTTCAAAGAATGGATTTTTCAAAAATAGAATATAATTCCAGTAATACTTATATTTTTATAGTCATGCTTTTTAAAAAGAATTACCTGCTTAGTATAAATATTTTGATTTCCTATCTAGAAATGTATTTTAATGCCCCATTTGCCTTAAACGCTACCAGAAACATTTAGAATGGTCGATGGCTGAATTTTAATATAGCCGGTCCACACCTATTTGCACGAAGCACACATATCGAATGACATACGGGTCTCTTGGCTGTTCCCTCTTGGCTTCTACGACATGTGTCGGTTTAAGAAGAAATCCTTTGAAATTTATGGCACAAATTTCCTTTATTTTTTTTCTTTTGAATGTGACGCCTGGAACGGCACGACCGGCAGCACTACAATATTAGATTTAGGAAAATGTCGCAATGAAACTCTTTTGTGATCCATATATGGAGTAAGATTCAATTTTTTTTTCTTTATTTTTTCACTCTTTTGTCTGTGAATTTGAGGAGTAAGTTAAAATAAAAACCGTGTTCCGGTGACAGTATCATTACGATGAAACCTTTTTATCCTTTGATTTCGTACGTTTGTATCTAATGCTCTGTTTTACAATGCGACCCCATCAAAAAGGATTTGCTTTTATGATCCTAAAGCGCAGTCCCAAAGCCCCCAAAAACTATCTTCATTCTTCACTTCCTTCAATGGTTTTCCCCCAGATCTCTTTTCTTTCTATCCGCGTATGGCTCAACCATAGTGGTCCATTCACAATAGCCTCTTTCTTCTTTCAGATACGATCCGGGATTTGTCGGTTATTTTCGAGAATTCCAATGATTAATTTCTGTTTTTCTTTCATAAGGCCGGTTACAGTCCATGAAAGTCCTTGAAAGAATTAAATAATTTTGAAGAGCTGGAGATGGTATGTGCTGTGGGTAGAAATCTTCAATTAAAAACTAAATGTTAGCTTCAAACTCAGGTTGTCCACTTGTAGCAGCCTCGTTTTTCTTTCAGGTACATTTTGGGAAGTTCTTTCCTAGCATTTTCCCTTACTGATTTCTGTTTTTAAAGTATACGAGCAGTGAAGATTCAAAGATCAATCTTTTATGTTCAAGTAACTTTGCAAGCAAGATTTTAAATCATTTGTAGTATTCTAGATAGTGTATACTATGCATGAAAATGTTTTTAAAAAACACTAATTATTTTGAAAACTTAATTCACACTGTTAAAATCTATTTGTTATAATTTGCATCCTTCTTTCAAATACAGTTCGAAATTTCTGAGCTATTTTCGGGAGCTCTAAATATTAGTTGCTTTCTTTTTTTACATAATATATTGAAGAAATTCTTAAGACTTCAACTAATTTTAAAGATATCTAGATGATATGCGTTGGAATATGAATGGTGATTTACAATAAAAACAAGAAATATATATAAATAATATATATATATGAGTGTGTGTCAAATTATAAATTTGACATACACATGACAGCAGTTTTAATAAAACCTTAATCTTTTCTTTCTTAAATTCAAATCATAGTGGTTGAATGGCACAAAAAAAAATTTCATTCTAATTAGAAAAACTAGAAATAAATAGATAACTAACAAGAGACTTTTACACAATTTTAAAAGTACAGTTATAAGAGTAATAATTGTTTATTCAGTGTAAACGTGAGTCATCACCTTACAGCTCGAAAGATTTAAAGTTTGATTCTGAAAGGTATTTCATGAATTACTTACTCTAGGAGTCGTGACTACCAAGTAAAGGCAAGCAGAAAATCATTGATCTTCTTTGGATCTTCTTGCTTCATTTTTTCACCAGTGGAAAAAAAAAAACATTCAGTAAATATTTTTATAAATAAAAAAAAGTCATTTAATTTATCTAGTAGTCATTTTTTATTTCATTTAGTTATCATCAATTACTATGGTATTTTCCAAATATATTGTATTTTTTGAATGGCAGAAAACATTTTTTGATGAAAATATTGTTATGGAACCTTTTAAGAATAAGTAAGAAAAGGGTGAAAATCTTTTTTAGGCCATAAGCACATTTGTGCATGCAATATATATAAGATAAACATAATCAATTCCTCGAATCATTCGAAATCTTATTTTTCTTATTTGTACTAATTTAAGAATAAGGATTTATTCCCAACATTATCCTTTCATGATGATATTGAAAAAAAATCACTTTAATCACTTGACTGCTAAAACAATAAATATGAAAAGAAGTAGCAAAATTTTGCCAAAACTTGAAATACGAAAATATTTTTTCTAAGGAGGGAAATACTCTTAAGAATATCGGTCATAATGTATAGTAAATAAAGATAAATCACTAAATAAGATCATATGTGATTAATTGATTCATACATCCCGTTTCATATATGGATACTGAATTTCAAAAAAGGCCGTCCTGGTTTATTTTAAACCTTTCCGTTACTTGCCACTTAAACTAGAAAGCTAGATAGCTCAGTTTCTCAGCAAAAAGATTCCAGCCAAAATATTTCGTTGAAACTTTAATGCAATACTAAACTTTTAAAAAAAAGAGAGAGAGAAAGCGAAAAAAAAACTTTTATCTTTTATTTACTCTAAAAAAACTTTCACAAACTTTAACGCGTTTTAATGCTTTCTTTGGCCTTTTCTTATCCTGGCTTTGAAAAAAATTATAGCATCTAAATTTTACTTAACTACTTTTGTAGCCAATATTTCAATTCTTGCAAAAACAGTGGATAACGAATTTTGCGGAAGTCACCGAGTGAATTCTTCTTGAGATTTTAATGGTATGCCACCTTCGGGGGTTCTCTTTATTTATGTAAGTGTTCTTAATCGGTATTTTATTTGGATTAATCGACTTTCCCTTTCCCAAACGTTCATCTTCATTTCCAAAGGTACAATCTGAGAAAGAATTACTTCCCGTTCCAATGTCTTCGTTGTCGCAACCGGGGTATTTGCAGAAAACCTAAAGCTCACGAAATTTATATTGCCTACCAATTCAATCTTTAGCTACTAGATGTTATCGTATTGAGGAGATTTTCCTTTTGAGATTAAGTTGAGATGCGTAATGAATTGCCTTTAAAAATGCTATTTAAGCAATATATTAATCAGCTGAGACACAAACAACGATTTATTGAAAAGCCTGGAATGTGCGAGTAATAAAACGCGGTAAGTTGTTTAGAAAGTGGAAGCAGGGCGTAGGTTTGTCTAATGATGTTGAATGCGTTCAATTATAAAGGTGAAGGTTAAAATTTAAAGCGAAGATTATTTTAAACATTGTAAAGGTATTCTTGATTACTTTATAGGTAAAGTGATTAACTTGACGATTTAAATGAGGAATCATTTAAACAATTGGAATAAAATAGAAAAAAACTGATTCAATGTCTATTAAGTATTTCCGATGTTACAGTTTAAAAACGCGTGATAAAATAATTATTTAAAAAAGCAAGGGCTTATGAGTATCCTATGAGACATCTATTGTGAATTATCAATTATATGCATTCGTCAATTCCAAATTGTTACTAAAATAAGTTTAATTCAGAAATTTAAAAAATAAAAGGTTTTTTTACCCCAAAACACCAAATGGATTTTTTTTGTAATGTTAAACAATAAATTTCTAAATACAAAAATCGACAGTTTTGTTAACTCATAATTGTCTTAATTGGTCTCCTATAGTAAATAAAAATGTTGAAAACCTTTTTTTGCTTATTTGTATCATTTTACAGGATTATCCTCGTTAGTCGTGCCACATACTTCAACCGATCATCAGTTAATTGACTTATATTTTTCTAACAAATAATGAAATTTGCCCTTTGTTAATTTTGTGTTGTTTTTTAAACAAGTTCAATCATTATTTAAGAGTTTTTGAGATATTTGAATTTCTTCAATAAAAATTTTTTTTCAAATAAATTCTAAATTTATTTACAGCAGTCCCAAAATTTTGAGCTTAAATGAGAATTCGAGGTCCAAATGCGGTTGGATTAGATCCTTTGATTATGGATACATTTTCTATTGCTCAAATCTTTTTATTAATTGCTTTTTATTATAAGTTATTTTTAGAAAATAATTAATAATTATGCAAATTATTGCTTTCCAATTTCGCAATTGCCTTGAGATTTTGAGGTCGTATGTCTTCTATTATAGTTGTAAGATTCACTGCATTTGCTTCTTGAGATGCTCTATATTTGCTTCTTCCATTTAACTGACGATTCTATTGATGTTAACGAGTTATTTTCGCCAAATTTAACCCTGTACTTTATAAAAGCTAACAATCCTACGATATAATAATGTTTTAATGTTACTTATTTCTCAAAAGCTTTATGCTCTGGAATACATTTCATGCTAGTGTATGAGTTCAAAAAAATGAAAATCAAATAAATATGGGAATTCAAAGGAAGCTAAAAATGGGCCTTTTCAAAAGAACAAATTTCTCCGGTCCAGAAATAAAACTGCTGAATCATACGTGAATGAAATCCATTCTATCGTGTTCCATAATGTTTTAAGAAATTGCTGTTGTTTTTTTAATTTTCTTCAGTGTATTATTAAAAAATAATATCGATATGATTTATTATCAACAAATTTTCCACATTTTATCTTTACTTCATAGTTTTAAAAATATGAAAGGTGCACTCTTCAAAAGTCAAGCGACGGAATCGCCATTCTCAAATTACAAACCAAGAATTCACCCGACATGAAACGTCGGGGAGAAAAAAAAAGAGAAAATCTGGCCGTTCGAAATAATTAATGAACTTCGAAGGTTTTAACAAAGAACTCCAAAAACGGGAATGTAGTGTCATTTTGTGCTATCGTATCTTAGTGATTCGTTCTTGAAATACGTAATTCTGTACTAATGGTCCCCAAGTTCCCTTTTTAATGAGTACTGTACTCACAACAATTGATTTCGAAAGGTTTTGTTTGTAACATTGTTTTCTTTATGTTCATTCCCTTAAACTTTTCAGTCCTCGGGGATGTCAACTGGAATAAAAATAGTCGTTGTTTTTAGTGCGGATTCTTTGGAATAATGAGAAGATTAAATGGTATCAAAAGAGAACGGAAAAAAAGGGGGGAACAAAATTATTTGAATCTTCGAGGAGCGTATTTTTATACCGGGATTACATCTGAAGTTGTAATTAACGTTTTCGGTGATCCAAGCAGTCAAAGCTACTTGCATTCATGCTTAATGACGTTTCTTCCATCGCTTTTCTTTTCCGGTTAAGAAATTCAAATTTAAATCCTGCGGTTTCAGCAACACTAATTATGAGTCCGAAGGGTAAAAATAATGATAAAGAGCCGTTTTTCCTCCTTCTTCTTTCAAGGGATTGGGTTTTGATTACATTTTTTCTAAAGATTTGTGAGCCTCAAATCAAGTATAAAATGTTGAAATAATTGTCAATAGTTTGAGGAGGGTGTTTTTTCGACCAGACTTTATAAAATAACATAACTGAGAATTATCTTTCCGTTTTTAAATGTATTCACATTTTTGCGCATTTAATCTCTAGTTATGGATCTATGGAGACAAACATGTATTTTTAAATACACATCTTCATTCACGTGTATAAATTTTTTTGTAATCTATTGTTTTTCAAGTACGTGCATAATAGATGAAAATAATTGTAATGCTTTTAAGACGTTGAATAAAGCAATTGAATTCTTGCTTAGTAAATTTCTAGCAAGGAATCTTTAGAGACAAGGCTACGTCTCAGATGCCTCCTTGTATTTTAATTTATTCCATGATTTTCTACTTCTGACTTTAAAAATATTTTCTAGTCGCCTCAGGTGATCAATTGGGTATCCCGAAATATTGTATATGCTCATTTTCAGATAAATTAATTATAATTCCATGTCCACGATTTCGCCTTATTGTGTAATATTGAAAAAGTACTGTTTTAATCGTCTTACTTTAATTCTTTTTGTTATGAACATGAACCTTTCTAATTAAAAAAGTCCCATAACAGCATAGTACTATTAAAGATTTGAATGCTTGGTTGCTCTATTTTCTAAATTTCGCGGTACTGTAGTTTCATTTTTTAATTTGTCTCGTAAACTACACTGACAACATATGGGATCCTCTTTCCTCAACTTTCAACAATGAAAGAAAAACATACGGTTAAAATTTTGATGAACCAATGAAATAGTTTGGAATTTCAAGCCAACAATGTAATATATTGATGGAATTTCTTTAAAGATACTTTTAAAATTTTCCAAAATTGATGAAAAACTCGTTACACTATTTAACTAATATCATTAAAAAGGCAGTTTTTTAAATTTTGACATGGCGTAATATTTATTTTTATGTAATAATATTTTCGAAAATCAACAAGGGAATAAGACAAAATTTAGCTTATTTTTCAATTAATTAAAATTACAAAGATATCTCTCAATAATGCACTTTTCCTATCTCTAAAATACATATTGCCAAATTTGGTAGCAATAGATAATATATCTTTATTATTAGAAAAAATATTCAAAACATTGCTTTATAAAGTAAGGTGAAAGAGTGTAGGCAAAATAAATTTATTAAACAACGTATTCATTGTGTAACAACTAGTTGACTGCAAGCAAGTTTTTACTAACGGATTTGTTAGTTAGCATTAAAATAATAATTGTTGATTTATTATTTGTAAATCATGAATAAGTTATAAATTTGCTTCCCCATTCTTGAAACAATTTCAGCAAATAACTGGATGGTATAGTCATTTCCAGAATCGTATTCTTCAATGAAAAAATGAAAGAAAATCTTTTGAGTAATATATTGTAACAATTTTATTATTGGTCTTTTTTCAGATTTCAACTCTACCCTTTCAGCTACTTTTCAGTTTGAAGGGTGAAAATATTAAGGAATAACAGGGTTTTTTTTATCTCCCATTTCGAGAGATTGCTTTTTGACATCATTAAAAACAATATCTCTCAAATTCAAATTGATAATTTTGAATTCTTTTCTTCCTTAAAGATCTGCAAATAATCTAATTTTAACATTTTTTTCACATTGAATATCCGATTATAAATATTTAAAAGTATGGACATTTTCCAAATAGTAATTACATTGTAAAAGCTAATTTATTATCTTCTGAATTCTAATGTTAAAAAAATAAATTTATCAAAGAGATATATTAAAAATGTATTTGTCCAACAGAGATTGGACAAATATTTTAACCAAGAAGATAATAGTCGATTTTGCAAAATAAAATGTTATAACTCTTAAAAGCAATTAGTTTAGTAATAATGTATTTAATTAATCGGCTCTTTACTAATATGTAATTTTATCGATCATTTCTTCCAAAAAATATAAAAATAATTTCATCATATTTATTTGCAGTATTTTTTAAACAACTTTTTAAATAGATGCACCTAAAATTCATACATATCATTGAAATAATTTTGAATAATTTCTCAGAGAGTAGAACGTTTTATCACCAACATAACTATGCGTATATAACATTAGATTTTTCAGTTCTTTTTGAAAGAAATTGAAATCTAATACTTTTCTAGGAGCTTAATACATTAATCATATATTTACCATTGCTTGTTCAGAAATTTTTGTTTTTTGTTTCAAAAATAAAGGTGTGTTCTTGAAAACTGATTTTTTTATCACATACTTATTTATTGAATCGGCGTGTTTCATGTTTGTTACATAGAATTTTGTAAATAATTTTACTCTGTTTTCTGGAGGATTTAGAAATTTCAGATTTTAAATACTTCTATATTCTACATATAAATACATTATTTGAATAGTTTCATAATTCACTTATGATTTAATCGATCAGTTTGATATAATTTTGATTCCAAATGAGTGATGACATTCGACAGTCAATTTGGGAATATATTAATTATAAAATTTCGCAATACTTATACCTATTAAGTCTTATAATAATTTATTATAAGACTTAATAGGTGTTTATCAAAAGTAAAAAGGTGTTTGATAAATAGTATTGCTTAATTTATTGGTTTCTTACCAGCAGATCACAAGGAAATTATTTCATCATTCTTCTAAAAAATATATAAAAAAAACCGTGCATATTTTACGATAATATTTACATGTGAAAGAAAAGAAAATTATTCTAACGATAAATGAATAAAGAATTTTTCATCAAGCGTTTTTCTATATCTTAAATATTTTTTAGAAGAGTTATCGACCTTTTCAGTTTTGAAATAGAAAAATAATTTTAAGGCTACTAATTAAAATTTAAAATTAATAAGGCTACTAATATTATTTAAAAACGTCGAGGATATTGTATTGCTTTGAATAAATTTTTATTGCAAAGTAATTTATTTTTATAAACATGACACTCACACTTTTTGCTTGTTATAACTACTAATATAAGCTTCAAAATAAATTATAATAATGTGATTCATAATTAAAATAAACTTATCATCTCTCATAAATGAACAAAAGAACGCATATTTTTTATTCAACAAATGTGCATTCATCAGAAAAAGAATGAATTTTAAATAAATTCAGATATAAGCGGGTATTTAGATAAAAAGCGTGTTTTCTTTAAGCTATTATAATAAATTAGGAAGAATATTCTGTTTAAACTATTACCAAGTTTCCCTAAACTACACCGATATCGTCAAAGAGTGGAGAGTTTGTAGGTTATGAATCCTAAATGTATTGGAGCTACGCGTATAAAAACTTCTTAGCTTGTAATATTTATGTTATAAAATATATTTGCGACAACTGTTTGATATAAAATAATAAATCTTTTCAAATACAGTACTCTAATAATATATCTCGTCCGAAACCGAGAATATTTTTAAATATTTAAGGGTTTCTAACGTCCTATATACAATAAAGGAATTTCATAAATTTTAACAAAAAAAAATGTCTTAATATAAAAAGTGTATTTTTGATTTTATCTCAATGTTTCAAAACATTATTTTCTTCCTCATAATTAAATTCTTTGGTGTAAAAGATTTAAGATTTGAAAAAATTACTTATGAAGAAATATCGCGTAACATTCACTCTTTTTAAAACTTGCTAATTAATTCATTAACATTCATATATCTGTTGAAATTCCTTTTCTTTACAAAAACTGGCGTTTGCTCAGTATTAAATATTTCTTTATAGATTTACATTTTATTCCTAAAACGTTCCAGGTAAAATCCTAGAAACTGTCTGCAAAATTTCTATTGTCATTTTTTTTTCCCAATAAAGCCTTTTATGTAATCTTAAAAATAATTTAAAGAGACAAATTGGATTTACTTTTCAGGATAGGCAAAATTATCTTCCATAATCAATGTATCGAATTCATACCAAAGGTGAAACAGAATATTCTAAAATTGAAATGGCATTTAATTTTTAGAATACCGAATGTATCTTGCCGATAAAAAAAAAGATTGCCGATAATTCAAAGCGCAATTCGATGTCAAATTACCGTTATTTTTATCATGTCTCTCTGTCTTCATGTGGAACTTCATAGTATGACGTAACCATCAATTCTCCTCTTCTCTAATGAGACAGACTTCTCTTAAACTGATTAGAATTAATTTCAATTGAATAAACACAACTGAAGTTTCCACTTTTATGTCTGGGTGAATTTACCAATATTTTAAGCAGCTACTAAAATTCGTTAAAAAAGTTCACTAGAAAATATATGTATCTTTTTTCTTTTATTCGCCATTGTGTAAACTCTAGTGCATAGCAGCCTTCAGGAAAATGAGCGTCTTTAGTTACAAATTGCGTGATTAAGTCAGATCAGAAAATTAGAGCCATAATCTGTTCGAATTATACCATTAAAAATTTATTTTATTTATTTTTTATTTATTTTTAAAATGGGCCAAAATCATCTTACTTAAGCTTATTGCTAAATTATTTTTATAGTTCTTTGGACTTTATAGGATTTCCATTACTCCTTATGTTTTAAATTTTAATAAAAAAAATCCAAGATTTGAATATAGAATAAAGTTTTTACAAAAAAATGTAAAGTTTAATAATTAAACACATTACATAAAATAAAGATATGAATTTACTTTAATATTTAATCGAAAATAAAACAACCTTAGTTGACTTCATAAACTCAGAATAAAATATTTATTTAAAATCTACAACATAATTAATAATATTTAAATACTCTGAAAATATCTATTTTGTTATAATAATAACTGAATCTATCTAAATTCCTCAAATACATCGATGACACCATTTACTGCTCTTTAAAGAGTTGATTCTGCGTTTATGCCAAAAGGAAAATAAATTATCTGCCCGTACTGATTTAATTACTTTATTTACCTTTATTTTGCTTAAACGGGGAGCTTCGGTGGCTTACCGGAATTTCACCTGTCAAAAGCATGGGCATCATCTCAACTTAATTAGAAAGAAAATTGAAATGTTTTCAGTATTTTAATATTGAATGAAAAGTTCGAAAAAGATTGATTTTAAGAGTTCCTTCAAGAAGGGAAAGTGGTTCTGTGGTTCGCATATTTAAATAACTTTAAACTTAAACGTGGGATGACAGAGCAGTATATTGAAATTTCTTTCTAGTTTCCTAATTTGTATTTTACTGCTTATGAAGAAAAAATGTTTGAAAAATTTCGGCATGCTCGTTAAAATGAAAAGCTTCAAAACGAAATGCCCAGAGCCAATTATAGTTTCTAATATTAAATATCAAGCAACATACGAACTTTTTTGTATTGTGTTTATTCAAAACATTGATCAAAAATACTTTTTTTCATCATTTATGTAATAAATTCTACTAGAAATTGTTTTTTACTAAACTTTTTATTCAATATGACTTTTTCCATTTTTATTGGAAATGAATTTTGCAAAGATTTTTTTTTTTTTGAAATTTTATAGTTGTGTAATTTTATTTTATATAATTACATTTCATAATTAATACAATTTAATTACAATTCTATTCTATTCTAGTTGTGCAACTGCTAATGAATTTGAAACAATTTATTTCACGGTTCCTAAGCATTTAAAATAATAAATTTTAAATTAAAGACTAAAAAATAGGAAATAATTAAAATCATATACTAGTACCTACTTCTGCTATTTTTTAATAATTGTGCACGAATATCAAATATTTATTTTGATATATATTTTTTTAGAATTTATTAATGAAACTAAGAATAAGATATTACATAAGATAAGATATTAGAATTTGTTAATTAAAAACAATGAAAAATGACAGTGATAATAAACATGTAGATAGTATTCCTTAAATAGTTGCTTTTTATAAAATTTAATTCAATCTAGTAAACACTTTTAGGCTCAAATGCTCTTCTTCTTCCTTCCTACAATTCTGTTAGGTATTTTGAAAAAATTAAAAGCATCAACTCACTTTTAAAATTTCACCTAAATTAAAATGTTAGAATGTGGCAAAAAAACAGATTTCCATTTTATGCATTTTTCATAGGATCATACCTTGCTTAATGCAATTGCATACTATATCCTAACTCTAGCTTCATTAATTTGCTTTTAAAAGTTAAAAATTAAAATTATTGATTTTAAGAAATTAAATAATAAAATATTTGTGTGTTTAAAATTTTGCTATGCATTGTAAAATACTGAAATTATTCAAAACAATTAATCATCTGAAAAAGTAAGCAACAATTAACGACATTATTTTCCTAGTAATCTTAATTCGTTCAGTGAGTGTTTATAATAATAATATATTCTTTCAGTTTGAAGAACTGACTTTTCGAAAGCAAAACGCTAAACACTGAAGTACGCTCGAAAAAGCTTTTCCAGCTTAAAAATTATCCTCCATGAAAAATCTTCAATTGAGAAGAAACCTGAGGTTGTTATTTGTTCGCTTTTTTTTTTTTTTTGGTGTTTACAAATAGCCGTTATTTATATGCAAACAGATGGCTGCAAAAGCGTAATTACCTAAAGATATTGCAAACAGTTTCCAAATCATTTAAACTAATCCGAATATGCTCTGATAACAGGAGATGGATACCGCGCAGATGCATCTCAAACGTCAAAAACAAAGAAGCCTTAATACCCGGTGCACTTTACGAAATGACATGATACTTAGTTTACTTGGAAATTCCAAACTTAATCTAGCGCCATCTTTGCTTGCATTTTCTTATATCTCAACGCAAATATGGTTTTTATGCTTGTTTATGCATTTTCGCGGGATGAAAATTTTGGAAGGAATTCGATGGTTTTTGAGCTTTGCAATGGCTGCAATAAACATTGTTGAGAGTTAAAATTTTTAAAGTTGTTTACAACATAAATAGTTGTATAAGGAAGTAATATTTTTAAAATTATGAATTCCGTAAAAGATTTGAATGGGTTGAATTATAAAATTGATAAAACCTCCTGAAGAACAAAGTTTGCATCTTATATTATTTTATTTTCTGTCATAATTTATTTGCTTTGATTTGTTTTATACCTTGATTTTCCTTTAATAATATCAATCGGATAGAAAAATATTATTTTAATTCAACTTTTATTAAAATTCAACAGAACTAGAAATGCAATATTTGTTTTGATTTTTATTTACGAAAAAAAACGAAACTATTTCCTGAAAAAACAAGATTTCTCATATTTCCCCTTTTTTGTTTTGTTTCCTATTATTATTACAATCATTTTATAAGCTTTTTTCCTGTCAACATGATTCGCTGAATAATAAAATAAAAGTTAATTTTAACTATTAAATAACTGAAGATGCGACGGAATTTTAGTTTTAATTATTAGTTTCTAATCCCCAGTATAAATTATTATTTGATTTAGAAATTGTTTTAAATACCATTATCTGAGACCCAGAATTAAAAAGTTCAGGAAATACTGTAAAAGGCTATAAAACAAAAAAGTTATTAAAATTATAATCAAATCTACTACAAAAATAAATGTTTAGCGATTTGCGTAAAGGTGAGTCATTTCCATTATAAACATACTTTTGAAGTTATCTTCTGTCTGTCTCTTAAATAATAAACCATATCTAATATGCTTTATTTCAAAATTTGAGTACGTTTAAAATATCTTAAAATTAATCTTAAGCTAAATCAAATATTATTTCTCAACAGTTTAAGTAATTCTTATAATACCAGTTTTACTAGTTAGCATAATCCTCGATTAAACTAAATAAATAAGTATATTTGATTTTAACTGATTTCAGAGAAATTTAAATGTTTCTTATATCATTGAGCGATTCAACCTGTTTCTACAGCTAACTAGTACCGTAATTACTATTCTTTTCTTCAAAGCTACGGATAACACATTCATTACTTCACAAACGCTTAATTCATCCACTTTTTACCAGATAGCGTTTAAAAATAGGTCTAAGTATCCATTAGAGAATATTTTAAATTATGGCTATTTTCTTAATCATTTATAATTAGAGAAGAACAGTTAAAAGTTGATCAGCGGAGCTGTTTAGTTATAATGATAAATTCCGCTGTCTTTAGCAACGCTATAATACTTGAGATGACAATTAACCCCAACAGTTTCTAATTACTGTTCAGTCAAGCGATGGGAACTTAAAATATGTTCCCCATCAGTATACGACGCCCTTTGCAATCTCGTTTTAGATAAGAGTGTACATAAGAAATATATCTAAGTATACTAATTAATGAAAAGAGCCGCATTAAGATATCGATTAAGATTGCATTGACAAATTATAACGAATAAATAGTCTCTTATCTCAGGAGAGTGATTAAATTATATTGCTCGATTATCGAAAATTCACCTTTTGGGAGACTATCAGAGAATTTTACGTTTCAGTGTTCGTTTAAGTGAAAAGTTTCATAAAACTCTACAGTGTATTATACATTATATGAATTATACATCAGGATTGTATGCTGTGTTTCATAAAGAATTATTATTAAATAGTTAATTTACATAATACAAAGCTGATTATTCTGATTTAATGAACTTTAATTTAATAATTCTTTATGGAGAAACATTTATTTGATAAATAAGTAATTGTTTGAATGAATATTTTAAAGTATAGTTAAGAAAATAATATTTAGAGATTGAAATGATGAACCTGGTTAAAGCAATAATACATAATTGATAAAAGTATGGCATAGGCTCCATCATTCATCTTAGGAAAATAATTTTGGAAAATTATGCAGTGAAATAGGCATTAGAGCTATTTTCAATGAATATTATATTTTATCCTCCATATTATTTGGGTCCGAAAGACATTTTTTTAAACCGTTTGAATTCTCTTACTTTAAACTAGTTAACTATTCGCTTCTTGGCGAATGTTTTAGGGATTATTATTATTAATATTGTTATTGAAATAATCATTATTTAAATATTATTGAATATTTAAGGTGTCACGAATATTTTTCTGCATGCAATTAGCAGAACAAGAAGATTGTTTAAAATTTTAGATTTCAAAATTATTTCAATAGTATATTTATTGATTTAATTACCATAAAATTTTATTTCTCATTTCATTTCAAATATTTTTCCTGCTGTAAACATATGCCTGAAAGTTTAAAAATTAATTAGTGGGCAAGTGATTAACGCCAGGTTTGCCATGAGTTGGCATATACCTCTTTCTACAAAAGGGTCAAAATGGTCCCCTTAGGTATTTAAAGAGAAAAAAATATAAATTGACCTATCTATTAACTTCATTATGAAGTTAAAGTTATAAAAAAACTTTGTATTTTCAATATATTTGTTGAGGAGTTGTATGATGAAGATGCAATTTCCTCTGTTTGTTTACCAAAAAAAGTGTTTATTTTCTCATCTAGGTCTTCAAAACCATATATTCTTCGACCATCATCTTCTATCAAAACATTGACTCGCGCGTCTTCTTACTAACAACTTATAATAGCTTCTAAATGACTTGCTTCTTAAATACACTCATTTTACTAACATATACTTATTTTTATTAATACCTATATCTCTGTGCCTTTACATATTTAAATATGATTGTATGTATTCTCAACAATGTTTATTCGATTAGTCAAAATGATCCTTTCGATAAAAGTAGGTATATTATATACAATTCTCCGGAATAAAAAAAGATAAAGATAATATTTGCGATTATATATCTAATAAAGATAACTAAAATTTAAGTAATTAAAACATTCTCATAAAATAGGGCAATAATTTTCTTGAAGAAAACTGACGAAAATTTTTCTCAGAGGGTTCAAAATAATCCCTTGATAGACCTACTGTTAAACGGATATCCAGCATATAATTTTCACAGATGCTTTATCACGCGAAATTATTAAATGTTTAACTTTTATTACTTTTATCTAATTTATCCATCTGGATTGTATTAAAAAGCAAAACGATGTTATTGTAAAAAGTATATAACATTTGCATTGTTATTTATTTTTGACTTGTCGAAAATATAAAAGGAAAATCTTTGTATTTAACCAAATCAAGATTTAAAAAAACGACTATTAATTCTTAAATCAAGCTATCAAGAGTAAGCAACTCAAATTACCATCATTTTAAGTAGCGTTATTTATCGATATAATTTACTCTAAAGAAACATTAAGATCATCCACTTCAAGAAATAACATAAAAAATACAATTTTCAAAGCGTTAAAAGTAGTTTAATACAGCAACTACTTATTTAAATACTGCCTTTTCTCAAATGAAGAATTGCACGGTATTGAAACTAAGAAACAATAGAAGGAACAAGCTCATTGAATTTGTTCTACAAGATAAGACGCCAAATAAAAATTTACTCTTCTAATTAAATCTTTTCTAGCGAAAAACTCCAGTTCAAATACTGCTCTAAGAGCGGACTGCAATTGAGATTTTGTGATAATTTTAGATATTGAAAATGTTACTTAAAACAATGCCTCTAAAATGCTCATTGTTATCTAAGATTCAAGACCGATATACTTGGAGACTGTTCGCAACTGCTCTTTATTATAAATAATTATGATCACCTGGACTTCAAGCACAGAGAATTTCTTTAAACGTTATTTTCTTTATTATCTAAATGTGATCTGGGTTTAGCTTTAAAATGCTACTATTTTATAGAGAAACGAGAAAGTTACAAGAATTTTTTTAATTTAAAAACTGCTATCTCTTCTTTCCATTTAGTTTAAAGCGAGTGGATAAAGTGGTTTAAGTTAACGAGCTCATATCAGTACCACTTAATTAAAGCCGTGTTTTTTTTTTTTTTTTTTTTTTTTTTTCCTTTTAGCTTTGCGTGAAAATCAGATGAAGAACGAATTTCTTGTCAAAAAATATTTTTCGAGGAAGAAGTAGAGTTCCTAAAAGCTTTGCAATGACTTTCCTAAATTTGCTTTCATTTTATTTCTTTTTTTTTTAAATAAACGTCCTTTGAATATTAACTCTTTAAACATTCTTAACTTTTTCTCTTGTTTTTATCAAATCCACAGATCAAATTTTTCCACATTATATAATATTTCCTCAGAAAAACCAGCACTCGGATATTATGAAGAGCTTTGTGGATAATATAATTTTCATGCTAGTCATTTCGAATTTCATCTTTAATAAAGTTTTTTATGTGCTATATTATTATGAGAAAGATTGTTTTACTCTTTCATTTGGAAAAAAAGTAATCTAAGCCTATTTATAATAATAAAGAATATTAAAAACAAGATTGTAAAGAATAAGCTATCTTTAAGTTTCGAATTATAAATATCATTTGATAAAAATTTATTTGTACAAAGATAATTAAGATTAAATGAAAATTAATAATAATTTTGAAAAGTAACATAATACCTGGGTATATTATTTTGAATTTTATTTTTTAACAATTTTAAAAGCTTCATAATATGTTTATATACAAAATGGTTTTTTTTTTTCAAATTTGATCTTCAAATCTTTTATAATAAGACATGGAAGATTAAATTTCGCAAGATAATAAAAATAAAACTTTCATTAATTCATATTTTAAAATAATATTAAGTAATTGCTTATTTCAAGGATTCTTTTGTAAAGAGATAGACTGAAATAAGATGGACTGAGATAAACGTATAATATGTAATAAAACTATTAAATTTCATTTTATAATTTCACATGTTTAGTTACAACACTACAAGTACTTCGTACATTTCAAAAAAAAACTTCAACTATTTAAATATTTACGAATTTACTTTCATGAGTGTTTGTCTTTTTGTCTAAAGATATTATTGTAACGAAACTGCAATTCATTACGATGATTGCATTAATTATTCTCAACACACTTTAATGACAATTGTGGCAGTGCAATAACTGCTATTCTGTTGCACTCTTTAGTTTTTAAAACAACTAATTAAAAATTAAATTTAATTGTAAATTTCATTAAAAACATATTAACATTTAATAGCAATTTACATAAACGGATACAATGAATCGATCGCTGTATTTTAAAAAATTGTTACTTTAAATTTTTATTCTTCCCCTTGTTTCGCACAAGTATGCTATTCATTTCTTTTTTAATGATAAAGCAGAATTAAAAAATAATCAGAAACATCGTTTGAAACGATCCCTAAAGTTATTGAACCATTCTTTAAACACGTTTCAACTTATTATCTAAATTGCATGAAACTACTTGAACTGCTAAAGAAAAAGCAATAGTTTGAGAATCTTCAATAATGAATACTTCTTTACCGCCAGAATGCGTTTCGAACAATAAGCATTATTATTTCATTACAGAAGGCGAATGTGATAAATAAGGGCAATATTTATTGTCAAAATTCAATGGAAGTCCTTACAAAAGAAAATTTAAGTCTATAATAGCATAGATAATAAATCGGGTAAATGGAATTTAAAGAAAAAGGCTTTATCGATTCAATTTTGTCCCCGCTTTCTTCGTGAATTGATCGCACCGGCAGCAAACAAATTGAAATATTTCTTCAGTTCAACTCAAGACGCATCGCATTTGGAAATGAGGATATAGTTTATGCAAATGTGGAAGAATAATTTTCAATTCCGATGTTGGTGTGAATAAGTGTTGATGATAATATCAGTCAGTTCACACCAATTATAATAAATGACAGTCCTCTATGTTGAATTGTAAGTTTAAAAAATGTTGTATTAAAATTGGTAAATTGGTTAAATTGCTTGAGATTGTCATTTTTTTCTTTTATTTTTAATTTTTCGGTTAATTAATAATTAATCATTTTACAAAATTTACTAGTTACTATTACTAAAGTTACTTATTATAACAAATGTTGAATTTTAAAATAATAAATAGAAGCAGATTTTATAAACTTTTAAACTCTTTTGTTTAATTTCACTTGTATCTTGAACGCAAAGATGAAATATTGTAATCGATTTTGCATTTTCTTCTTGATGTATTAGTGCTTTGAAATTTTGTAAATTTCCAATAACAATATCATAATATTTTCTAATTTTATTACCCGTAAATTAATTGATTTAATCAAATATGACTCGTTCGTAGGATTTCGTATGCTATTTTAATTGGCAGTTTAAGAACCCCTAATATTTATAATATAAATTAAAGACTGTAAATAAGAAAATAATATTTTCACAATGCTGTTTTTAGTGCATAAATAAAAATTTGTCTTTAAAAAGTTTTACTAAATTATTTTATGAAGTAGACTTACAGATATTAAAAAATTCTCTTAGCCATTGAATACTTTATAATGAATGAAAGAATTTATTAGAAAAATTAAATTTGTTTTCTCATAATTATGCAGCACTAAAGAATGTAATGCTGAAATCTTTTATTAGCAATATGTGTGAAACATAATCTCAGTTTCTTCAACATTTTAGATCTAGGATTTATTTAAATGCATGTTATATATAATTAGATATTTAAAAATTAAAGCGTATTATTTTTAACATTCATTACACTATGATACACATAATATCTTTCTTTTTCATGCAATAAATATTTTACATATAGAATGTGGAAGCAAATATGATTTGCAATACGAGTTTTTGAATCAGATTCGGGGTCAGTTTTAAGAACTTTTTGCAACAGAGTATTGAGTACATTGTATTGAACATGTTGTTAATAAGTAGGGTTTCGTGTATTCAATAAAAATAATAATAATAAATCTAAGAAACCGTAAATTAAAAAACACATGTTTGAGTACATTGAATAGAGTATGTGATTAATAAATAGGTTTCGAGTCTTCAGTAAAAAAAATTATAATAAATGTAAGAAGCACTGAAGTAAAAAAAACACATGTGGTTAATAAATAGGGTTTCAGTTCAATAAGAAAATATAAATAAATTGCAAAAACCTCTAAAATAAATTGTAAAATTCCTTTGAGAAGTAAATCCTCAAAAAATCTTTGCTTTAAAAGATTGAAGAGTAAAATTTAGTAAAGATGTATTAAAGCATATAAAAAAGAACTAAAAAATTCTAATGATTTATGGTGTAAATAATTTGCCTTTGAAGTTTATTATTATAACTTCTCTTTGAGAAATAATAATCTTTAAAACATTCTCTTGTATAAAGATACAAGTTGCGTAGAAATTTCTTTATTTTTGTTTATAATCCACAATTCTTTCATCATACATTAAACTAAATGTTTTCAAATATTTACCAAATCATTTTCTAAAGTTTTTGTATAGCTAAAACAATCGCTAAATGATAATAATAATAGATGATATCACGATAAACAAAAGGTAATTAAACTGACTATTTGAAATGAAATGTATTGTTTGCATTTTTCCATATAATAACTCAACACTAAGATTTTAATATCATCAGATATATTGCAGCGTTTAAAGAAATATTTTAAGAACAGGATTTAAAATAAAGCATGCTAAAAGTATTTCTTTGTATGAGAATGGACCAAAAACATTTGAATGTTCGAAACTAACAATAAAAACCAGCACAAAAAATATTTTATTTATATTACTGAGTCAAAATAAACTATCAAAATATATTATATATGGGTTCCTCAGTTATTTATCATAAAATTTTTCGGCTCAAAATTTTCACGGATCATATAATTGAGACACTTTTTTCCGAAAATTCAACAACTCTAATGGATTTATATATGGATTTTTTTATCCTAACGCCTTTTCTAAAAATAAAAATAAAATAAATATTACGTTTCTTTCTTGCAAGCAATTTGCATAAATACAATTATGCATTTTTTTTTTTTTTTTTTGCTAATATAATAACATAAAATACAAGTTTCATGATAAACAATTGTCTCTTCTCGAAATCCCCATTTCTTAAAGTTATTTTTGAAATTCCTTTGAAAAAAAATGAGACGTCACTTTCTTTCTTGAGAAAGCTTATCCTCAGCACTTTATTCTACTTGACATTACAAAGTACTCAAACTAAAGGGGCGTAGCTGTCACATGATTGAACAATGACTGCTTATGTCATAAAAAGATTATATACATTCGTGTTATTTTAAAATCTGCTACTTTCTTTTTGTTCATGTTCACTAAGGATTAGGAATCTAAAAGATCACGATTCATTTCACTTAAATCTTGTAAACAAGAACTAACTCCATTGTATGACATTTCATTTAATTTTCAAAAATCAACTTACAACAAATTTTTAAGCATATCTAAAACATTATTTATAATCTACTTTTTTATAAATAATTATCTATGTTAAAATCTTTTACTCTTCAAAATGCGAGAAATCTCTATATAAGCCAGTTATTAGGATTCTAAAATATCACATTTTATTCAAAACACAGTTGGAATAGAAAAAAAAATGGTTACAAAATTAAAGTAAATATATCATTATATTTAGATAAATAAAATCAAAAGTAATTAATGTTAGTGAGTATTAAATAATTTTTGCTGCTCCATCAATAATCAGCATCAGTAGTACAATTAATGTTTACTTCTTGACTAGAGAGCTTCATCTTCTAGATGATCCTTTTTTTTTTACTTATATCCTATATTTTATGTAAAATACCTATTCTTTAAGACTACTTACTTTCAGTTGAAATATTTTTATAAATTTCGTTGCAATTTGGAAAAACAGTTAAGAACTTTTTCCTAATCTTAAAGTATTTTCAGGGAAAGAATCCTCATTTAGAAAACACAGCTTTGAAACACAGCTCGACTAGAATTAGGGTTTCCTTAAGCTTTTTTTAAAGTGCTTAATTTCTTCGTTTTAATTTATGCTATTGTTTCTCAAATTATATTTCCCTAACACGAATGAGATATCTTTTGCACTAAAAAAAGTTTTTATTGCAGTTTCTCACAAATAAAGTTTTTTTTCTTAATTTACTATTGTTAACCGTTCACGAAATTTTATCTATCTATTGTTATCCGTTCATGTCATTTCATATTTGCTATAATTGTTTATTTATATAATTTAAACGCTAGTTTCTCGAATAAATATTTAATTATATTTGTACATCGGTTGTTTTTCTTTTCAATGCCAACTCTCTGTCATTTGAATAAAGAAAATAATTTAATTTTAATTGGTAAAAGTAATACATTTTTAATTTAATTTTAACTGGAAATTTTCCAATCTGTATATAGAAATTATTCGTTCTCTTTCTGAGACATAAAACTCATTTAATTAGTATACGAAGTAAATTCGTTTAACAATATATGAATTGTTCGAAAATATAGTCTCTTTTAAATTATTTGAAATAATTCAAAAAAGACATTCTATTAAAATTATTCATTCATAACGTTATTGGAACAAAGACCAGAAGTAAGAAACTTTTTAATAATTATTTCAAGTCTCCTAAACATTGTTTATTAAATATTTTTCCTTGACTTGTCCTTGAAGCGGCAATAATATATATACGATATAAAAATGAGTGTAGGTAAACATATAATCATGAGCATTAACAATGCTTTATTTATTAACTGTTTACATCTGAAAATCTGACTCTCAGTTTATTCAGGAATAGACAAGGTTTACTTTTAATTGAACTTATTTTTTCATTTATTAATATTTTGAAAGATTATATTTTAATTGCACTCGCTCTTTTACATATTTAGCCCATAGTAAAGGTCTATTTTTAATTGAATCAGTTCTTTCGCTTCTTCAGTCTACAGTAAGTGTTTATTTTTAATTCATTTATTTATAATCCACCGCTGATATGTGAACTTAAATCAGATTATAGGATTTTGTGTTTTCATCTCGCATTGAGGTATATTTGAAACTTAAGTACTGGCATTCTTTTCTTTACAGGCTTTTAATATGAATCATTATATATTCTTTTTCACTACATCCGAGATAGAACTCATTTAGACAACAGAAGAATCATATTCACGACAAGTGGAAGTCTCTTCAAAGTATTCCCATTTCTTGAGGGAACTTCAGATAACTTTCTATAATGTTCAAGGGAAGAGAACAAGCCGTCACATTCTTTTCCGAAATTCCTTCTCTCCCACCCCTCTTCCTCTTTATTCTGACCGACATTTTATTATAATAGTAATGCCAGACCGGGCCGTTGTGCCTTGGGGGCGTAAAGAATAGAGTTTGCCCTGGCAGGATTTTTGTAATATGGATTGTAAATTTCATCATTCAAATGCCGACGATTTTTATAATGTCTTTACTTCCGAAGCAAATTGAATCTCGTGATTTTCACCATCCAAACGTAAAATGATAGCGTTTATTGCTTTCACCGATCCAGTTTTTCCATTAACGTAATCCAAGATACGTTTCAGTTTTTGGCTCGATTTTCTCGACTGAAATATGAGGGGTGGGTGGTAAGAAATGGAGGTAGCAGAGCTTCGATTCTAATCGAGGGATACGAAGCTTCCCTATTACATGCTTGGAGTTCTCATTTATTTATTTTTTAAGTTTTACTTTTGTTTATGGAGAAATGCGTACACATTTGTGTTCTCACTTTCATTCCCCAAGGCTTCCGCAATTAGTTTTTATGTCCTTTTTCCAATTTCTGAGACTGAGAATAAATATCACTCATTCTATCTTTATTTTGTTTTGCCCTTTATTAATTTTTCTGTTCTTTATGAGAGGTTTTGAAATTTGCTGTTGAAGTAGAATTTTCCCTCGGAAATCGATTGTCGGATGATCTCAAGTAACATTAAAGTTGATTAGAATTATGAAGAAAATCTGATTAAATTAATTGTTTTAAAGTCTTTCATTTTATTGGTGTGTAATGTAAACTGTTAGCACAGAAGACTTTTCAATTTTTTTTTCTTTTTGAATAGGATTATGTTCTTTTTCTTCTTCTTTTTCCAATTGTATTTATTTTTTAATTTACGCTGGTAATCTGGACCAATCTGTTATTCCGATTTTTCTCAACATGAAGAAATGAAATTACCTGAAATATAATGAAAATGAGTGTGGTTTTCTGAGTTTCAATTTATCATCACTTTTATAGAATTCAGGATGGGTTTTTTTTGAATTAAATAAGTTATGTTAATGAAAAATATTTGGACATGTGTATAGTATTCTTTCATTTTCTCTTATAAATGACAAATGTTTGAACTTGTATTAGAAAATGTATTGTTCATATTAAGAATTGTAACTTTATTTTTGTGTTGTTTAACTTTTCCTTTGCATGAAGTATAACTCCTATAAAAGTAAAATATTCTCTAAACTGGCAGAGACAAATTTTATGCCAATGCTATTAAGAGTTTTTCACGTATTATTTTCACAAATCAGAATATTCTTTAATCACTCTATGCAAATTTTTATTTTCATATCCTTTTTCCCTCTTTATAATGACTATTCATCATTCATTATGAGGAAAATAGGTATCACCATTGGCTGTCGAAAGAGTTATAAATCTTATTTCCAGTGACTAAAAGCGTGGGGCAATGGAGCTTTCCTCTTCTAGATTTCAAGTATAAAAAGTATATTTTGGGAATTTCATCCATCCGTCATATAACGATTATTAAAAGAATTGTTAAGGCTAAACATTTTCAATGTTTTTATTGCTTTTTATTTTTTATTTATTTACTGATCTCTCCAGTTTAAAGCAAAAAATTTTCTTGGGGGCTTTTTAACAAATTAAGCAGCTCGCTTCGGCAAATCTTTTTATTTCTAATTTGCGAGTTGTGGAAATTTTAAGACCTAAGCAAAAATGCCCTAACAGAAACAACTAAAAACAATAAATTATTTCTAAAATGGCATCTGAAACAAAAAATACAATTTTGTTATAAGAAAAAACTGTAGTTTATATAGGCAATGAAAAGTATATCTTAATTATTGCATATAGTTTGGTGGGCTTCGTACTTATATAAGCTGTAAATAAATAACTATTTACTTCGCTACAAAAAGACTTTAAACTTATCCGAAGTAGTTTCATTTAGATGTAATGCGAAAATTTAAAAAAATTAAGTAGTAATTTTTAAAAATGAAAAATAAATCACTCGCTATAGAAGAGTAAAGCGATAAAGAATAATTTAAGAATTTAATCGTCTGCTTTATTAGTTAAAATATTAATAAAATATGTTAATAACTGATGCTGGAGCATTTTTATATTTTAGGGTTTGATTTAAACTCGCAAGTGAATATTTACAAAAAATAAAAATTCATTGGTTCAATCCATTTTTTAACTAAATGGAGCTAATAAATCCATTTCATTATTAACACGAAATGCCCAGTAATATTTTTTAGACATTATTCGGCATTCAGAATGATGAACAATACCGTGAAGAATCTATGCAATATCTTGCACTTTTTGTATATATAAATCTAACATGAGGCATAACTGAGACATGTATAACATATAACATATAAACATAGACTTTTTAGGGATCAAATTATAAATCTTTTTAATAAAACAGGTGCAGAAATATCACCATAAAAATTATCTCTTTTCTTTCCCCATAGCATAAATATGTTACACTTATTTTTGAGAATATTAACTATTTATGTAGAGAATTTAATTAATCTAGATTAAATTACTAAGGCTAGATTATTTAAAATTTGGAGAAAAAAAAATTCAGAAATGTTTTATTTGCTCTTTTTCCTTTCAGTGCCTCAAAGTAAACTATTAGAATATAGTTGTTTTCGAATTTAGGGATAATGCATGTCTTCAAATTATTAAACTTGTAGATTTCAAAAAAATCTGATATTGTTGTCGACAAAATTATCAGAATAATAAGAGAGATAATGGATGATATAAATATATAAAAAATATTCGTCTAGACATTCCATAAAAATATTCATCACCCATATTTTTATGTTAGAATCCGTATACGTATAGGCAAAACATTTTCTTATTAAACCTTGGTGCATAGTAACAGATATGTAGAAGGTAAGTTTTTATTTTGATTATCAATTACTGTGAAACCATATGTGAGATTAATTCATTTAATATTATTGATTCCACAAGCATCTATCATATATATTTAATATAAAAATATTGTTAAAAATTTTAATTGTTCTTTTCATATCTTTCCATGTAAGGTAGTCACTGATCATTTCAAAAAGGATTATACTAAGTATTTTGTTACTCGAAGTTATTCTTTGATTCCAGAATTTTTTTAAAAATTACTTCTGAAAGAATTAAACGCACATTTTTCATTTCTTTAATATTTCGTATTTTTTTAATATGTTCCGACGATTATTTCTGAAACTATTAGCCAAAGAAATAATTTTTTCAAGATTTTCCTATACTTTTCCATGTATTTCCGATTTTAACCACCTAATATATATATAAATAAATACATAAATTGGAGATAATTAAAGTATGAGTTTTCCTATTCCAGCTATAAAAAATCACTTGGCTGAATATAATTCCATTTCTTATAATTGGATCATAGTGATTGGAGTTGTGGAAAAAAAGAAATAGTTTGCACCTTTGCCACCAGGGACAAAAGTGACGGTGCTGGTTTGTGTTAGATAGAAAAAAGACATTATTTTTTTAACGAATGGTTTACTTGATGTGACTAAATCTAAATGGACATTTTAACACAAAAAATATTTGTAATATATCTATTTTTTGTACTTTCGTAATTTATTTTTTATGATTACTAAAGCCCTTTACCATAACTTTTGCAACCATAGCTGGTGACAATGACTTAACGCTTAATTTTGTTCGCCAAATTTTATCTTTACCATATTTGATAGTCTAATTATCAAAACACCTTGCGCACAATGTAAATGCAAATATTTTAAGGAATCATACGAAATGCGAATAATTTAGCTGCGTTATAGAAATCGTGCTACTCTGCACATCAGACAGATTAATACAGTCATGATAACTGTCGATAATGTCGTCTTCAGAGTAACCATAAAACAACATGTTGGAAGGTAGTTTATCGAACATATTTCGTAAACTATCATATGAAATAAAAATGTAAAGCTGTAAAAAAATAAAATCTGAAAAATAAGGAGTAACTTACAAATGCATAAAATTAAATGTTAAAAATGAAATGTAATTGTACAGAATTTACTTCTGCATTAAAATGTTCAATAAATTACACTCAGTAATATGAAGCCTTCCTTTATTTTATTTTCATAATCATATTTCTTTCAAACTCAAAGATGAGCACCATTTGTAACCCTGGAGAAGAAAATATTAATGTTTTTTAATTCATTCCCTATGGTTTAAACTTTATATATGCAAAATGGCGAGATGTTTACCTTTGATGTAATTTAGCTCTAAAAATATTTTTTAATCAAGAACGCCTTGTACTCTTGGTGTGGAGCGAAATTTTGATGGAAGGAATTAATATTCTGGTATCGTTCTCGTCATCTGATAGTGGTTCAAAATTACGATTAAAAAAACAGTCTTTTAGTTGCTTTGTAACAGAACATAAATATGATTAAACTCCTCTTGTGTATTGTATTTTAAGCGATTACGAGCAATTAAAAACTTCTACTATATTTTTCATTCAATTTTAATGATATCATGAATGTTAATCATTCTTTGTAATAACTTGATAACTTTTGAAGAACAAATGATCAAAGCTTACGGTTTTCTTTTTATTATTATTTATTACATATGAAAGTCCAATTGTTTTCGAATGAATTTTTTTTTCAAATAATAATAAAGAAAGAAAGCTGAAATACTATACAAAAAATACATAGAGAAAATGTAGTAGAATTTTACAGTTTGAAACATTAAGAAGTATCATGTACTCGTAATACATTGTTATAAATTAAACATATAAAAAAATTCCATTTCCACTAATAAAAAAAATATTTTAATGGAAATTATTTTACAGTTACTATACTGACGATACTATGGCTACTATATATCCGATACTATACTGACTCTATATGGCTTGAATATGAAATAAATTATTTATAAGATCCCCAATATTTATAATAAAAATTAAAAAATAATGATTAAATGGTAGAAAGTATTTTTTAAAAGTTGCTAACTCCTAGTTCTCTAATGAAAGTGTGGTTTCAAAAACTGACTTTGTTAAATTTATTTGAACAGTAAAGCTTTTATAAAGTAAAGCTGATAGTTTTGTTAAATAGCAATTAATAGCTGTTGTTTCTTATGACACCTTAAAAGCCCAAGCAATGAACAAGCTTTGATATAGCGGACTTCGGATTAAACCCACTCCTAATTAAAAGACAGAACTTGTAAATTATTTTTGCGATTTTCTTCTCATTTAATATGTCTTTGAAAGTTGTTAGTAATAAAATAAACAAAATAAACGGTTAAATTAAAACTATACACTACAATTCAGATATAAATGTCGCTTTCTTCTCATAGATTACAAATCATTTAATTTTTTAATCATATAACTTCCTGATTTCACGAAATCTGAGACTAATTACAGAATTTTAAAACTAAATTAGGTTTCAAGTTGTATACCTCTTTTATGAACGAATATCTTTTATTAAATTCTTAAATGTGTTTTTTTTTTTTTTTTTCGATTTTTATGATTATTCTTATCAAGAAATAATCGTTTAATATCAAGAATTAATCGCTTAATATCTATATATATATATAATTTTTAGCCTATATTAACTTTCAGCGAAATTATACATATGGTCTAAAGAGTAGAAGTTAAGTTTTTATAGCAAGAATGCTAAAGAAAGTTATTTTATAAAATGTGTTAAAAGCAAATTGAAAAGTTCATAAACAGAATGTTTCACCTCTCTTCTTTCTTTCCAGCTACTACTCCTATTTATAATTCGAATAAGTATAATATTTTCTTTTCAGCTATTTTATCGTGACATCGAAAATTGTATTCAAGAAACACCTTCCCTTAAAATACACTCTTCAGTTTCGGGGTAGCACCAACATGTATCTTCCTCAACTTCGAACACATTTCAACTAAATCGAATTCCCGATTAAATATCAGCGCGCCATCTCTCGGACCTTCTCCCAACTACTAGTTGATCCAGGCAGCATTAAAAGCCCCGGTTTTCGGGAGATTCCGTCATGGTTTGTGTACATCCGGTGAGATGACGGACAGTCGACTCCTGGAAAAGAACCTCGCTCACGAACCTGTTACTTCGACAGTCCGGTGCCGGCCAATCAAGTAAACTGTCATTCATCCAGGTACTTGATTACTTTTCTTTTGGATAAGGAAGAAATTTTTCCTTCAACTTTGTTGGGAAGTTTTATTTTATTTTGCAAATCATCGTTTAGAATGGCATTGTAGTTCCGCAAAAAAAAATAGAGTCAGAAACCAAACTTCAAAAGTTCGCAAACTTAGAACGCGTTGGAAATAAAAGGTTAAGGAGTGTGTAAGAAAAGTGTTTTGAATGTTAGGAGTGTATTTTTGTATTGTTAATAAATTAAGAGGAAATAATTTTGTAAACCTGTTTATTTTACGTTTTGAATTATTTCGGAAAAATTATGAAGCCTAGAGAAAAATAATTTTTATACATTTTTGAAATAAGCGTAGATGTAAATAGTTTTCTTTTCAAATAGATTAATTTACAGCTCGTAAAGTATAATAAAAATTTTACATAAAGTATCATAAAAATTTGTTTCTTTTTGTAAAAGGTACAAAATTATTCAGAATCAAATAAAATATTTTTTTCGTAAAAGTATTCTCTATAGCTCTAAAAATAATTTTTTTTTAATATAACGAAAATATGCTGTGTTCATTTACCATAGTCAATATATTCAGTATATTAAATACTGAACATAACAATTTATTAAGTTCTTTTACGTGAATAAAAATATGTATTTAAAATTCTTTGTAACTTTCCCGTTTAAGAATCAAGGTAAATTATTTCAAAAGAGATTTTACTCCTCTTTCACTGAATAAGATAAAGTTTAGTGAATTTAAATTTAGTTATATTTACATATTATTCTAATTTGGAATCTTAAAAAGCTCTTTGCAACTTAAAATATATTTATCTTTATCAAACTGTTCTTCAAATTTATTTACAAATTAATTATGAGAGAAGTTAATAATCATTATAATAATTATCATATTAATAGTAGTTTTCAGTATGATAATATTTCTCGATATCATTATTTATTTAAATACTTTTCGAGTTAGTCGTAAATTTTTTAACTTTTCTCTCTGTGACTTCCATTCGACCGGTGGAGTATTGATGTGACTCCAGAAAAGGAGAAATAGGTAAAAAATTAAACATTTATAAATCATAACTGAAAGGAAACTCGTTTAAAAATTGTTGTTTTAAAATTTCTAACTAATTCATTAAATCAAAGTAATTTTTACACTATTATCTAGTATAAATTTAGAAATATTTGGCAGTACCTCCGAGAAAGATGATTACCTCATTTTGAAACGCGGGACATTTTTTTTTAAAAAACTGTTATTATTTTAAAATGCAATACTTTTATTCAATAATAGGAGGAAAGAAAAGTGCTATTTGCATATAAAAATAAACTAGGCGATAATAATATAAAAAAGTATCGAAAAAACTTACAGATTCATTTTAACATCGTTTCAAATTATTCTCCATTTCTGAAATACATGAAAATTATTCATAAAAATATCCAGTTGCAATTTCATTGCTTATTTCGAAACGTGCATCCAAAGCAATTTCTTTATTACCCTTCGGAAGTAATGACTAGTGGAGAAAAAATATTAAATTGAAACAAGACTATCATGAAACGTGCTCATGAAACATTTGGATGAAAATCGAAATACAATAAACAGATAGCTCATTCTTTTTCTCAACACCAAATGGATTCTGACTACTGTTCCCTTATCTCTTTCCGTCATTTATCATTTTTTTTTTCAATTTCATCATTTTTTTCAATGTTGAGTAATATTTGTATCAAATAACATTCTTTAATGTTCGGGGAAAATCATCCAGATGACTTTGGTGGACAAATGATTAAATGCAAAAGAATTTATTGATCCCCGATGCTTTGTTTGTTTCTCAAATAAAACACGTGGCGTTGTTTGGTCGATGACAGAGCATTTAAATAGAGGAAGTTATTTATTCTAAATAATTTAATCACGCTTCTGTGCTTTTAAAAGGGTTGAAGCATTTAGTATGAAACTGATATATAAAACGAGGAAAAATAAATGAAGTATGATTATTTGTTCTTTAAACATTTAAACGCCGAATGGTTAAAATTCGATTGAAGTTGAAATATAACTGCCATAGAAATAGTAAATTTCGGTGGTAAGCGTTTCAAAGCAAGAATTGTGCTAAATTGTAAAAAAATGAATGTATATGAATGATAAGATATGTTAATATACTTTATAACAATAATAAACTTAATCAGTTGTTGTCGAATAATAATTCAGTCACTATCATGATGGATATTAACTAGTTCTACAGCTATTAATAATTTTTAACAGAAAAATGTTGATTAATTAACTATAGTAAAACAGAAAGTTTTGAAGTAAAAGAAGGAATTAATCTAAAATGATTAAAAAATAAATAATAGGATGAGATCCGCGAAATGTTCACAGCATAAATGCGGTAAACCACCGTCGAATTATATTTTAGTCATAATTCTGGTATTAAACATAATTTACAGTCTTCTAATGACAGTTCAGTCATAGTCATGATACATAAAAATTATGAATTGCAATTGTTCTAATAGATATAAGAAAAGAAGAAAATGAATGACGTCATCTATTATTTAAGCATTAAAATACCGAATGTTAGAATAGAATGTAGTTGAAATCTCACTGCAGAAAAAAAAACATTAAATTTCGATGGCAAACATTTTTAAACACGAATCGTTCGAAAATGTTCAAAAAATTAATCATAAGAAAAGATATGCGAATATACCCTAGTACAAACTTAATTATTCGCTGCCGAATAATAATTCAATCATAATTATGATAGATTGTAACTGATTCTATAGATATTCACAATTGTTTTAAACAGAAAAATGATAATTTATTAACGATTGTTAAATAGAAAGTTCTGAAATTAAAGAAAAAATTACTCTAAAACATTCCAAAAGAAATTAGAGAAGATGCGCGAAATTTTCATATTATAATCATGATAAGTCGTCGTCAAATGATATCTTAGTCATAGTTACGATGTCATGCTAACAATTGTTTTAAACAGAAAAATGCTGTTTAATTAACTTCAAATGAGAAAGTTCTGAAGAAAATGAAAAAATTACTTTAAAATGTTCCAAAAATAAATAATAAGAGGAGGTATGCAAATTTTTCATAATACAATAATACGCCGTTGTCGAATGATATTTTAGTCATAGCTGTGATATAAATAATATTTATCGTCTTCGAATGGGAGAGTTTAGTCATATTCATGATGCATAAAAATTATGAATTCTAATTGGCACAACAGATATCAACAATTTTCTATAACATTGAATCTATAATTTAATTGATTAATGTAAAGTAAAAAGTTCTAAAATAAAAACTCGGGTTTATAATAAATTGTTGGTACGCTACAAAAAAGACCTGTTAAAAGAAAAATAAGTGAAAGTGCTCTTATTGTTTTATTATATCATTTCATTGTTTTACTAAGTCTTACGGTCGTATTGTTTAACTATGTCAGTCTCGGAAAAAATAAAACATAATATATCCCTTGTATACAATATTTATTGTGCATATATTGGTATGTTTTATTTTTTCTGTTACGAAGATGGCATCTTAAAGCAATGAGAGCACATTGATTTAAATATTATTTATCGTCTTCGAATGAGAGTTCTGTCATAGCCATGAGGCATAAAAATTATAAATTGTAATTATTACGATATTTAGAATTGATTATTTAACTGATGCATGCAAAGCAAAAAGTTATAAAATAAGAAAATAATAAAAGCTCACCTTTTTAACAAATTCTTGACATACTTCTCAAAGTCAAAAGAAAAATAAGTGAATACATTCGTATTGTTTTACTATGTCTATCTCGGAAAAAATCTAGTATATTAATGTTTCTGTAACATAAAATATTTACTGCACATATATTGGTATGTATTTTGTTACTAAAGTAGCGCCTTAAAACAACGAGACATTATCTCGTCTCTATTTTTATTTTGACTTTGTCACTTTAGTCAGTATGGTGACAGAATGTTTCTTTTTGTTTATGTTTCTATGAAATTTAAAATGCATATTAGCAAAATTAGACCTTTTTGTATTTTATGACTTTTTCCCCAACAAAATTATGTAAAGGAATACGCTAATTAATCCTAGTCAAACCTGCATTCCTATTTAAAATGCCTCATTTAGATTGAAAGAATGCTGAAGACGATGTTTATGTTATGGTAGTTAATTTACTATTGATGATTTCAAATAGATTATTTTAATTTCACATCCAAAAATTATAAATAGGGTGAGGTACACTAGAAATTCAACTTTGGCTACGAAATTTGTTATAATGTGTATAAAATTGTAATCTCATTCTAAAACATGATTCATTTAATGAATAAATAATAGGACTTGATGAAATCATAGTTAACTCATGTCCATAAAATTTCAGACTTTTAAAAAATAAAGATTTGGCACTTATTTGATAGCCATCAATTAGTCATATTTTTAATCATTTAACTTATTTCCTAATTTTAATTTCAAAAAATAATGACTATTTCAATCATCGATGCCAACTAACATGCCTAGAAGTTGTTTCCTTAAAATTTGATTCATATTTACTATTAGCATTATGAATACTAATTATATTTTTGCTACGAATTGCTGAACTCATTTAAATTTTGTTGAATACTAGAAAATCAATTTTGCGATTCAGACATAAGTGCCATGTCAGGTTTCCTTCGAATGCTAATAAAGCAACGTGACAATATTTTCATTTCCTTGTCTACAAACTTTAAGTATTAGTTTTCGAAAATTGTTTTTTTACAAGTGAAAACAGGAAACATTCTTGGATCTTCGATATGCAGGAATGTGCGGGAAAATAATTTGAATATAAATATGTTTCAGAAAGAAATTATCACAGCTTTAGGATGTCTAGAAAGTCGAATAGTAAAATAGAATAATCTCTTTTGTGCAATATCAAATTTAGAGTCTGACTTTCTCTTAAATTACATGAATCAATAAAAATGCATTTTTCATGAAGAAATCCTTAAAAATGCATCGTACTTTCATGATTAATACTTTAGAACTGTTTTGTTAAAGTTTGCATCAGGGCGTTATGATTAGAAATTATTTTTTCCTGGTGAGTGCATAATCATAAGAAAATAACCTGCTTCATCGATTTTTTACGATTATTTTTATCTTTCTTTGTAAAAGATATTATTTGTTTGTTTAGTGATAGAAAAATTACTTTATGGGTAAGTTTTTAAATCTGTCCTTAGTTAATTTTTTCCAAAAGATATTGACACGACTTTCTGTCTACGATTTAACAAATCGAATAGTTGAAGACTCCTAGTGTGAAGAAATGTGTGTTGATTTTTCCCACCGTAGCGTGTGATTCGGTATGTTTTTCTTTTTCTTGCTGCTCTTTCTACGAACATTACTTTTGACTATTTCCGTCACATGACAGTTTGACGATTACTTCTTTATTTGCTTAAGCAAGGCAAGTCTTGAGGAAGTAACCCAGTGGAAGAAACCAACAACCGACCCATTCTAATATTGACGAAAGCTCGGAGAAAATAAAGAACAAAGGTACAAAAAAAGAAAAAGAAAACTCGTAAAGGAAACAGAGTGCATTCACTAACGGAAGGTTTCCATTATCACGCTTTTGTCTTCGACACTTTATCTACACACGCATTCTTCTTTTAAGTCCATAACCTTCAAAGAAACTCTAAGATTAACAAAATAGAGTTGTCAGGTGAAATTTCCGTTAATTTTGTTTGTTAAATCAAAGAAAAGACAAATGTTTAGAAAAAAAGAGGGCTGAAGAGGCCGTGGCTGTGCAGCTGCAACTTTCAATGGATTTGAGCAATACTATATATAACAAAGAATAATCAACTAATGTACTTAAAAGAAGCTTTGCAAATCATGTTAATATAATAGACTGTGAATAAAATATTCTACTAATGTGTTATAAATGGAAATTTTATTTTAAAAAAAAGATAAAGATTGAAGATAAAAATATTCGACTAATATATTAAATTCCATTATTTAAAATGCATTATATAAAATATACATTATAATGCATGATAATATAATAATACATTAAATAACATGTAATTAGAGATACTTGAAAGGTAAAAATAAATTGCTACACTAAGCAGATGCTCTGTAATTCAATTAAAAAATATATCATCATGTTAAGAACTTTTTAGCACATAATAAAAAAACAGAATTGAATTAAAATTTCCCATTAGTTATTAAATCAAAAAAAGATTAAACTGTATGTAAATATCAAGCGAAAAAATAACAGCATCTGTACAGTAAGCTTCAATGAATTTCATGGCCTAATGAAAAAAATAAAGAACGCATATTTTAAAAGTATATTATTATGTATGGAAATTCAGAAAATAATATTAAAAATTATTTTAAATTATTAATAATTATTTTATTATTATATTAATATATTATTTATTATTTATTTATATTTATAGTTTATTTAATTAATGTTATTGATTTATTTTAAATCATTAAAAATTATTTTAAAAGGAATTAATACATAAAAATTATCCAAAAAGTTTTCATTGAAAAAATACAATCACGTAGAAGAAAATTCATTTCATAAATAATTCATCAAATTCATTTCACATAGTAAAAATTTTTTTAGAAATTTTATAGTTGATATATTATTATTCATAATATTTAAAAAATAATCTGATTTGTATATATTTTCTTAGAATCGACTTTTTTTTCTTGCCTACAAACTCATAAACTATTGCATAAAGTTCTTTCAAAACTTCAAGAAGCTTAAAAAAAGGGCTACGAGTAGTTATAATGAATTCAAAATGATACAATAATAATAATAATAAATCATATATTTTTGTCCAGAATTTTACTTAGTGCATTTCCTCTAAAGCGAGTAATAAAAATTATGAATGAAATCTTTCGGAAGTGATTAATCATGACCCTGACACAGAAGAAAATGTTTTACTGTGACTGTATCACTTTCTAGATCTAACGTACTTGAATTTTTCCCCTTTTCAAAGAGGCTCGTAGAAAATACTTTTTTTTATTCTTTTTCAAAACTCAAACTTAAAAATATAAGCAATCGAATTCACTAAAAAGCTTTGAGTGGATGGGAACTTTGCAGTTAGCAAAATTTGATCAAAATACGAAATTTTCTTTTTTATATTTTTATCTAGAAAATATATTCTTCAAATGAAATAAACTTACACTGAATAAAATGTCAGTAGTTAAACAAAATGAATAGTTGAGATTTCAAAGAAATGAATGTACTTTAATAACTAAAAATAAATATTTTTTTCAGATTTAAAGGTATGAAGATGCATGGAGCATTTGAAATACGTTTAAATCTGTGAAAACACTCATTTTCGGTAAAATTTTAAAGATTCACAGTCTACTCTGATGCATCCAAATTATTAAGGAAATTATATATAATTTAATGTAAGAATTTCTTTTTATACAATAAAATAAATCTGTTATGCCTTTTAGATTTTGGCGTCCTTTAGATAATAGAAAATCAAATTTAGTTTCAAAAATTCAAATTTTTAATTAAAATTCTTTGAGTAAAATTAATTTTAATTTTAATTAAATAGAAAAATGTTCCAGAAATTTTACTTTTTAATAAAATTGCAAAGTAATATCAGGATATTTTTGCTATAATGATATTTATATTAATTATAATATTATATGATCAGAATAATTTTTATTATTTTATGTGATAATAAAAAAATTAAAAACTTATAACTAAAAGTACAAGTAATTTTTTTAATTTCTGAAAATTAGAGATTTTTAGGTTTGTTTAAATAATATATTTAGTTAAAAAAATAATTTTTATGTATGTTTGAAGTATTTGTATTTTGAATTTCATAGATTCAAGTTAATGATTCACAAAGAAAAAATGGAGTCCTTTGTGTTTTACATCATGAATTCTAACTTGAAAGAAAGGTTAAAATGAACACAACTTTTTCCATAAATGTTGAGCATAAATAAAATTTCGTATTAATTATTCATTCATTAAAGATAGAAGCTTTTAAAACAAAACATGTAAAGAAAGCTAAACGAATAGTTTAACAGATTCATATAGTTTTAAATATCTATACGAAGCCTTGGCAATCAACGTACAATTCTTCGAAATTTTGACTCACCGCACGACAGTTAATTTACAATGATAGCATTTGAGATTAGCTCATAAAGTTTCAGAACTTCTGAAAATGCGCTAAATTTATTAGATTTCTATTATAATATTGACATACTTCAACTATATTTTCCAAAAAAAAATACAAAAAATTGAACATTGAACAAAAAATAAATGTAAAATCTCAATGTTTTTACTTTTAATTTGATTTGATTTCCTTTTTATAAGATTGTTTTGTTTTTTCATTTGGTTGTTTTTGTTGAAAGAAATCCATATTTTTAATGAAATTTTTTTGAAAAAAAAAAAGTAAAATCATGTTCAGTAAAATTTACATTAAACACAGGCCAGCCTTAAAAGAATTTTTCTTCACTTTTTTTGAATTCTTTAACAGTGCTCAAGATAAGATTAAAATAATGTCAATTCCTCTCAAACCTTCTGACTGATTGTTTTATTTGATGATAGCATGAATTCTCGGTGCTATTCCAGATGAAATCTGAAAATATATAATTAAAGTAAATAACCTCCAAACATGCATTTTAATTCCATATTTCCTCTATCTTAACATTTCACATTTATAAAAAGAAAATTAATATGAAATTTTAATAAAACTGTCATTCCTGAACCTAATCCTAAAATTATGTATTAATTAAATTGTCATTTTATTTATAATAAATATTATTGGCTTCTTTGTCAAAATGACATTCGATTGTCCGATACAATCAGGAAATATTTAATCAGATGAATACTGAAGAATTTGAATGGTTATCCAAACTATCCACAGCAGTCTCATCACATTAAAACGAATCGAAATGACGATTTCGATCCATGCAAATCGTCCCTCATTAGATACTATGGCCATTGGCTAGCAAGCCAACGACCATAACATCCGAGAGAAAGCAATCTAAATAACAGCACTTCAAAACTTGATACAAAGTCGGGATGTTCAAATTGATTCATCCAAAATTAGGATTTATAACGAATTAACCGAGTTTTGGAATCCATTTGATTTATTTTTCAAACATTGAAAAATGAGCAATTATCTTTATTTCTATATTTATTAATTAGCAGCTAAAAAGAGAAGTGTTTATAAAGAAAATTTCAAAAGTAACTCCATTATTTCAAAAATCATGTCAAATGTTTAGTTGGCTTAGAAATAACTGCGCAGCGGTGATGAAGAAAAGAAATTGAAAGAACATTTTGCTGGATCTTTTGAATACATATTATCTAAAATCATACTTTGGAAATTCAACTATCTCTTGATGTTTTGTTTTAAAAATTAATCTTTTAACGCGAGAGATAATTTGAAACATATCTCGAATTTCTGAACCACTACCAGATGACGGGGTCATCTGGGTCTGTATTCTTCTCTCAGAAATTCCATCTTATAATAACAGAAGGATGGTGGATTTTGTATACTAAAAACAGGTCTGGAAACTTAAATTTTTCCAGCAGATTATTTCTGTCCGTTAAAACTTTTTAAAAAGCCTAGAATAGCATTTAGCCACAGAAATCGATTTTGTCAGATATTTATAGAATAATTCCATATATTTATTAAATTTCCACATTTTTGTTTGCAAAGTTTGATCTTACATTTCCAAATCTTCTTCTGAAAATCGAATTAATCCTCTAACTAATTATCTTAAAATTTTAAGCTAAGTGAAAAAATATACATTTTCAACTACATTCTGTAATTTACGTTCCCTCGTGGTTAAATCCACAAATTCAGTGTGGAATTAATTCGAAATACTGAGCGTCTATTTAAATTTCCCAAATTTTAAAACCGAAAGAAAAAAAGGCTGAATTTTTCGCTACCAATAACAAAACCTCCTAACTTTTTAAACATCTAGTATGATCAATAAACTGTAACTCATTTCTGAGGTGAAAAAAAAGTTTAGTGTATTCGTTATTGTTTGAAGGTTTTGTTTTTTCCTCTATTTCGTTATTATTGTGGAAAGTTTAATTTTTTTCTTCGTCTTAGAACCTTTTGTAACTTGATGAGAGAGATGGTGTTATATGTTATGTGATAATAGATAGTAAACTGATTGACTATACAATAGATATAATGGCTGTGTTTAAATAAGAAAATATGGTCAATGAAATCAGATTTGTGGGATGTTCATGCTCCAGTTAAATGCCTCAATCTATCAGAAATTTCTGCTATTTCCACTGTTAAAAAATTGAATTAATTTTCTTTCTTGCAATTATAAATTACAAAAAATTGTCAATAAACCCTTTTAAACAAAATTTTCTATGAAGAAAAAATTCTGAATAATCAATCATGAGATGATTCTGGAAACAAACCGATTTCTCTCTAATAAAAGAAATTATAATGTAACGTATATAAAGAAAGCCTAAGTATTCAGATGAGAAGCAAGAGTCTGATAACTACGAATTATTTCTTAAAAATTCTATAAAAACAATTTATTAGATCTTACAATGTGGTTCAACTTGTTGCTACCCTAAAGAAAATGGTCACTTAAGTTATTTGTCCTTTAAAGCAAACACTTTTTTCCAATTTTACTTTGTTTAATGTTTATTAAAATTTCGTAAGCGATATTTCACTCAATTCTCAAATAGTCTGGAATTTTGGAAATTTTGTATACTAGCGTACTGTTAATATAATACGCTACTTTATTAATTTAATTATTGTTAATGATAAAGTAAATAGATATAATATACTAGTTATTCATAATAAGCTAATTTTATTGATTTAATTAAATAAATTATACACCAATAGAGTCATTTGATAGAATTTAGAAAAAATGCTGCCTTTTTAAAAAGGGAAAAACTTTTGAGATAAAATAATCGTGTTGTTTAGCACTATTGGGTTGGGGAATAAGTTCGTAGCGTTTTTATCAAAGACTTTTTTTTAAAAAAAATCATAAGTAATAACAATCGATTAATCGATTATGCATTCTCCGCTGTTGTTTACGACCTCCTCCCACCTCTCGACCGATTTGTCGATGCCTCTCAGCCAAAAATCCCCCCGTCAGGTTTTTAAGGCTTCTTTGTTGTCGAAGGTAACGCCCCTCATATAGTTCGACAAGGAGTAGAAAAGATGGTAATCCGACGGTGCAAGATCCTGAGAATATGGAGGATGCTGAAAGATGTCCATTCAAGCTCTTGGAGTGCGGCTTTGAAGACTTGTGCAACATGGAGCCTGGCATTGTCGTGAAGGAGTATGGTTTGGCCTTGTCGTTGGGGTCTTTTCAGTCACATAGCCTCTTTCATGCGGTGTAGCTGGGCTATGTAGAGTTCCTTGGTGACCGTGACATTCCTTTCGAGCATTTCCCAGCACACCATGCCCTCCCAGTCCCCCTCCCCCCGATCAGGCTTGACCATTTCCGTGCTGCAGACTTGCTTATGACACCTTCTCCGTATTCGTTGCAAATGTCCCGTGCTGCTTAAGCAGCTTTTTGGCCTGGATGAAAAGCGAAGAAGAGCAGGTGTCGAAAATGTTAATTTTTACCTCCTGAATATTCCATTTCTAAGCCTTAAAGGTAATTAAAAATTAAATTACTCAAAAAGACGAAAAGCACAGTTTTGTAGAGCAGAAAGAGCTCTATCGAATGAATACCATACACTTTGTCAAACAGCAAAAAAACGCTGGAAAGCAATGTAAATATAAAAACGCTACGAATTTATTCCCCAACCCAATAGAATAAAGACATGTTTGTAAAGATTGTTTTTAATTAAATTAATTTTCAAATTACTGATAAAATTTCTGAGTGTGAAATTTATGGAAAAAATAAGGAAAAGGCATAAAATTCCCACCCTAATATTTTTTATGAAAATTAACCGACTTATAGCGCGTTCCATGAGGCGATAATTTTTTCTTGGTGTTGTCGCTGTTTCCGGAACAGAAAACTGTCGTTTGGGCAATCGGCAACAATAGATTTGCATTATATCTGAATATGGTATACATTAAATCAGCTCAAATATGCTCACTCCTTACGGCATGAAAAGTTTAAAGAGTAAAAAGCTAGTCTTCAGGTCATTTTTCATATATTTCAAAATCCTTATAAATGCCTTTAAACGTTTTTTTGTGACTTCAATGCCAAAAAATTAATAAGACAGATTAATTCAAAAAACTGTACATTAATTATAACTGCGTTTAAGTAAAAATTCGGTTTTAAGTTTTAAAAAAACTTAATTAAAAAATATTGTTTTTAAATTAATCTACATTTTATTAAACTTCTGACATTTGTTTTTATTTATTGCCTTTCAAAAAGATAATACCTAAGAACAAATAAAATAATTAGAAAAAATTTACCACGTCAAAGAGTGGAGAAAAAATAAAACTTAATCATTATCAAAAATTAAATGATATCAAGGACCTTAATCCAAATAATACAAATAAGAAAAGTTGGCTGTCTGATGTATTTGGGAATAAGTACTTTTGAATAAAACTGTGTCCTTTAATCCGCTATCTAAATTTTGAAAAAAAAAATCCCGAGATAAAGTAATTGTGAAGTTGATTGCGAACCGAAACAATAAGTATTATTTCCAACCGAATTTGCATTCCTAGGTCAAATAAAGCTTGCACAATTCTGTTTGAAGTAGCATACTAATTAGCTAATTAAAAATTAATTCCCTAATTAATGTGCGTATTAGTCTGTATCTTATTATCCTGCTTTTTTTTCTCTCTCATAAAACAAAAAATTCAGGTTTTTAATGAAAATTTCGAAAAAAAGTGAATTCTAATGTATTAACATATGCTTATGTTTTATCATTTTTTTTCATGCCGAGCATTGCTACAATATTTGCTTCAGATACTGTAATGAATATAATCGCATTCCTTTGTAGGAAGTGAACTGTGCAAAATTCAAATAAAACTAAATATAAAACCATTTTAGATGCCGGCATATAATTTTTGAATTTATAAAAAAAACGAAGTCTCGAGTTATAAATTTAAAAAAACACTAGCAAGAAAAAGAGATTATGCTCTACAGCGCATGCTCTTGTATCATTTTTAAGAGAAATGTCGCTCATGGGAGTAATGTTTTCTTTTAAAAAAATGTCGTATTAAGATGTATTAAATATTGTTTGAAGTTAAAGATATTTTGAAGGGAGAAAAATGCTACTTAAGGAGGAATTTTTCATTCCAATGTAACATTTTTAAATATCTCAAGGTATCAAAAATGGATTTAAAAATATTAAATTCTACTTTCTTTTCTTTTTTTCTTAAAAATGACATTGCACATTATTCGAAAATATTCCTGTTTTGAATTGAAATGATTTTTACTCTTTACTCTTATTACTCTCATGTAATTTCCAACTGTTTCGTATTCCGTGTCAGAGAAACCAAGATGGTAGTAGATTTCCCTCAATTATCTTACCTTGTTACAGTATAACTTAATTGTGCAAAGATTTCTTTATTTTTTATTATGTTAAAAAACTATTATATATTCGTATTTTATGGAGCATTGTATATTATTCTCTTTCAGGCTGTATATTATTAGGACATTAATTTAGTACATTGTTAACTGATGGAGCAATATTAAACTCCAGTTATATTTACATTTATCAAAAGATAGCAAAACTAACATAAGTCTGATAATCCATAAGAAAAATCGCCGGAAAGCTAACTGGAAGATCCTTGACCATAATCTCAAGATGAGTAACAAATATGGTTGTAAGAGAAATAGTAATATAAACGGAAATTGAAAATGCTGATTAGTTGTGAAATTTTAAGAATTTTCCAATTGATCTAATAGGGTTTAATATTAGGAATATTTTTAACATTGGGGACTTTGTTATATAATACAGGAATACTGTGGTGGGCATTATTGCAGCAATTTGTATTTTGTACAATATCAATAGTTTAAAACAAATTAATTAATATTTTTTAATTTTTCAGAATTATAATACAGTGTAATTTTTACAAAATTATAATACAGTGTTATGTGTGCAGTAGTTTGTTTTGTGTAAATTAAAACAAAATTTTCGAAAACCTTTTACCATATTTTTGTAATAAAGTAAACAATTTCAATTTGTTTCAATTTTTGAGTACTTATTAATCTATTTAAAGTCTTATAGAATCAAATTGTACATTTTGTCCTATTCAAAATATTTTATAAATAATCATTTTTATATTATATATCTGTTGTACTCTTTAATAAAACTGAATCTAATTTGTTTTAGAAGAAAAGTTATACGCAGCAGAATAGGTTCACAATGCTTAAATGTAGTCAAAATTAATAACATTCTTGTGGGAAGAAAATTAATTTGAACTGAGCTAATTATTTGCAATATTAATTCCATTAAACGCTTATGTTTAAGTATTCTTTCTATTATTACTAGATGTGAATTATAGGAAAATTATTCGTTTTTATTAGAACATTAATTACTTGGATGAACAAATTAATGTAGTCTTATATTCTTTGTGGAATTTGAATCGTGTAAGATTCATTCATTCTAAACACAGCAATACCATTTATATAAAACGTCCAAATTAGTTTAAATATTTTTATTTACTCGTAGAAAACTCGCATACTGAATTCTGTTTGAATCTCTCTTAAGATTCCTCAGCAACTGCAATTCTATTCTTTTTAAGTGGTATGAAATATTAGAAAATTTATGCATGATAAACATAGTAATATTTGTTATATTAAATACCTAAATTAGTTAGAATGCCTTCATTTTTCATCGAAGATTATATTTTATAATGACTCTTGTTAGAATATTTTCTTAAAAGGCATTAATGAATATGGTCTCATTTTCTATACAAGATGTAAATATGGAAAATTCATACATGTTAAACATTGTAACATTTATTATATAAATACTCAAATTAGTTACTTCGTCTTTCTTTTCTCATAGGAAATTATATTTTATAATGAATCATGTTATAATGTTCACTTGAGGTACATACTCTAAAGAATTCTCGCTTATCTCATGCATGCTAAACAGTATAATGGGTATATATAAGACTCCCATATTAATTAGTATCTTTATTTTCATGTAGAAGATTATATTTTATAATGTAAGCTGTTGGAATGTTCACTTGAGACGTCTTAATGAATGCAGTCTTACTTTATGCTAACTAAACAGTATAATGTTTATTATATAAGAATCCAAAATTAATTAGGGCCCCTATTTTACTGTAGAAAATTATATTTAATAATGTAAGCTGATGGAATGCTCTGATGAGGTACCCTAATGAATGCATTTTTATTTTCTTTACAGGACGTGAACTATGGAAAATGACCTTAAATCGATCCTTTCTCTATTGCCACTGATACCATTCATCTGCGCTGCTGCAGCAATAAACAGCTTAGGTAAGCTACCTATTTCTGATGGGAAAGAACGCACACCTAGCGAGCCCCGAAACTGCTTCTTAGCATGAAATCTTTTGTTTCGACTGCGTGCTTCTAAAAACGGGCCAATCAAATAGCCCTGTTTTTACCTACGGTCACGTTTGTTTGGTCAGTCCCCTTGTCTTTTTTGAATTCCCTGTATCATTCTAAGAAAGAAAAAGTAGCGGAAACGAAATTATCTTTCCTGTCGCAACCTTTTAACACACAATATTTACGACGGAAATACGAAGGTGGGTTCTTTTTATCAAAAGATCCTATAAATTTGGTGATTCCGTGACTAGCTGTACTAAAATAATTTTGGTTAGTTAAGTGGGGAATATCAATACAGTTGAGATATTTATTTTGCCGTATTTAATCATGTGGGCTTGTGTGTTCTTTGCAGACAGTAAATATGAAGTGGCTTCGAGCAGCATATTGTTTAGAATGTTCCAGAATGTAATTCTTGGCCCATATTTTCATCTTTATATTGATTAATCGATGATAAAAATGCATGTTTCAATTATATTATAATTTTAAAACTTTAAGTAAAGTAATATAAATGGAAAATTTCTGCTATATTTAAACAAAATAAATCAACGATTTTTTATTCAAAATAACACAGTTTCGTTATTAATCATGAAGGATACTTTTGTACAAAAGGTTTTTGAGTATTTCACTATATTTGCGGTAGTCCGCAGTACTATATTCTAATTTATGATGTTCTCCAATAAGCACTCCATCTTGTGATACTTAAATGAGATAACTATTTAAATTGAAAAGCTATGACTCTTGTCATGATTATTTAAGACAAACGATATGGCAGGTTTATGTTAAGTGATTATGAATGATTTATGAATTTGATACTATGAACTCCTGTTAAGCTTTTACCCCTAGTAAATAAAAATACCTTTAATCAAAATAATATGTTCCTTGGAAACGTATGGCATACTTCTCAGCAGGCAGAGATTTCCTTGAATATTCTAAGATAATGCACAACAATGAAAATAGTATACATTTTGAATTCAGTTGCATTATTTGGTTAAATATCGTCCGTCTTGTTCTATTTTATTATGATAACGTGATAACAGACCTCACCGTATTAGCTCTCTATAAAATGCATACAATAAATTATCTCTGTTTAATAAATGCATTTCGATATCAGGGCTCATTTATTATTCAATTTGGTAATATCATGCCTCGACACCTCCTTGATTTTTCTTCTGAGGTATCTGAACTTTTGGTTCTTCAGTAGTTTCCTTTGCGTCATGACATCTTTATATTCCGCATTTTTAACCACATTTTCATTGCTGTCATAGACAAAGTTGTCAAGTGGTTTCTATTTTGTTTTAAAAACTAACGTGGAAATTATTTTGTTCAATAAAACAAATACTGAACTGTAAAAATCCCTCCTAGAGTATACTTTTATAACATAATCTCAATTAAAATATCACCTTATTTTAAAATATTGATATTCTTATGACTTTACTGACTTCGAGCCTTTATCGCAACTGAGTCGATTACAGTAATCATTTTTTCTTAAACATTCAACTCATAGCAATAATATCTGAAAAAAATTCATGTGACAGCATATCCATGTTCAAACATATTTTCTATTATTCGTCTGTCAAATATGTTGGTCTTAAATTATTTCGCTTTTCAGCTGATGTCATCCTCTTGCCATATTACTGACAGCCTGACATCTCTTATGTTATAATGATTAAAAACTTGAAATGGGTGACATTTATTTTGGAAATCAACATCTTGATATTTATATTTTAAAAGAATTTTCAGAAGGGTTTCTCCAACCTTATATCAAATAACGGAAGGTCATTGCAATTTATTTCAAATATTTTTTATTTCCCATTATCTGTGGAAACTATTTTTAGTTTCAAATATAAAATTATTTTTTCTCATATCACTTCAGTGGATAGATCAAACAAACCCATTTCGAATTCCGCAGAATTTTGGATTATTCCCATTATTTAAACTTTCTTCTGAAAATTGATTTTAGTTTTTAATAAACTGCATCTGATTTCAATGCCTTTTCTTTTCTTTTCAATAAAATCATTTTAGAAAATCTAATTCTACTTTCCGTTAATCTGGCTATATAAAGTTAAAACAGTTAAAAATCTGGCTAAAAAAAGTTTTTTTTGCCTTTTTTCTTTCTGGTAAACATTATCTCTAGTTTCAAATAACTTATAACTTATTATTACATTTAACTTATAACTTATTATTTTAATCAGATCAATCCATACATAACTCTGATTCTATTTATATTCCACATAAAAACGTATTCCTTTAATTACCAAAGAATTGAATTTTTATTTCTTATGCACAGGACTGTTTTACGACTATAATTAATGTTGTTGTATGACTATATTAAATCAAGTTTTTGTTGTTGTGTGACTATTTTAAGCCATTTAGCTTCTAAAGGTAAAAACCTCTGAGCACTCGAGGCAGAAGTCTGACTTCTAGCTCATATGAAGATGACACACACTCACACACACTAGCACAACTCCTTTTTACAGGCTCTTTCACACACCTCAAAGATAGAATACAGGGTAGAGAGCAATCATGCCCGAACCAAAACTCGAACCCGTGATTTCTAGATCACGGGGAAAATGCGCTGCCCTTGAGGTCAGGACATTGGCACTATAACAAATAGGCGCAGTAAATGTATAATAGTTATTATATCCAAATAAATATTTAACAGTCACTTTTTTCGCTTATTGCTTCAATGAATATATTTCATTAAAAAAATCTATTTCTAATTTTTTTATAATCTTTCAAATTTAGCTACTTAAAATTCTCATTTTGCCTTTTCTTAATTTTCTCTTGTTTATAACTAAACATTTTCTTAAGGTAGTTTCTTTTCAAATAACTTGTATGTAATCCAACTATTCCCAAAAATAATCACAATTACTTTTTTGTCGCTTCTAGAATGCATTCCAAAAAGTTCATTTCTAATTCCTAGAGACATGATTCTTCAATTTTGTCTACACAAATATCACATTTTTATATTTTTTTCAATAACTATTTGTTTCATAAAAACAGTTTTTTAATAATTTTATTTCAAAAAAATTTTATGTACCTTTCAGAATTGTATTCCGAAAAAATATTTAGGATCCCAAAAGTCATAATTCTTCAACTTCAGTTACCTGAAAATAACTATCTTCATTTTCTTAATTTACTTTTAAAAACAATATCCAATATAGTAAGGGTCTTATTTTAATTTAAAATAATTTATATTTATTAATCCTTTCCTTTTTGGCTTTTATTAATGCATTTCAAAAAGTCTATTTTTGATTGCATGAGACATAATCCTTCAATTTGACTAAATAAAAGCAAATTTCCTAACTCCTTAATCAGCACTTTTAAGCAATGACCCTTCGCTAATGATAGTAGCTCTGTTTCAAATAAATATAGTTTTATCTCTTCAATAGCAGTATTTCCATTCCATTTCCTATCCTCTGCCACACTCGTCCCCGAAAAAAAGTTTTTCCTTCAAATTTGGTTACCGAAAAGTCACAAATTTCATTTTTCAAATTTCAATTTGGCAGTAACATTCACTTCATAGCACAAGGATATAAATCACTTCATAGCACAAGTAATTATTAGATATCTAATAATTACTTCTGTCTTTTATCGCTTGACTGGATTCCGGTAAATCCATTTTTAATTCAAAAAATTCAATTTTAGTTATCTGAAAATCGCAATTTCCATTTGAAAGCAACTTTCATTTTCTCATGTACATGTTTTAATTTTTAAAAAAATTTCATTCGATATTCCATTAATTATTTATTTCCTTGATCCATTTATTGTGTTTAAACAAATTTGTTTCAAATCCCCAAAAATAAATATAATTCCTCTATAGAGAAACTTGCAAATGGCAATTTCCATTTGAAAGAAGTATCCATTTTCGCTAGAATATTGTGATATTGTGCCAGTTTCAATATCTTAGATGCAATAATTCTTTCTTTTTTTTTATTGCTCCCGGAACCACATTCCAACAAATCCGTTTCCAATTCCCAGAAACATAATCTTTCAACGTTAGCTACCTGAAAATCAAAATTTTTATTTTCTAACCGTTTGACATAGTAATGTCATGATCTTCCGACAGCAATACATCCCTTTCGAGAGCGGACAGTTGAAATATTGCCCTTCCCTCCGTTCTCTCAGATTTGCAACAAAAGTTGATGTCCGTTTGAGCAGAACGAAAAAAAAATTCAACTTCCCCACCCCCTAGTCTCCCTTGCATTCCTCTGACGTCCAGATTTGAAGCTTGTAGGAAAATATGTAACTTGTATATTCTTTTCTTCACATAGAAAAAAAAGAACGAAACTATTTCTACCTTGTATTTTAGAAATGAAGATATCATCTTAAGTTTGTCCGAAAATTACAAGAATTAAAAAAACCATATATCTATAAATAGAAATAATGGTATGAATAGTCGTTGAAATATTTTAAATTTTCCTGTTCCCAGAGTAGATATTTGCAAAACAATGCGAAATCGAGTTAGAGACATCTATGTTGTTGCTTTTGAGTGGTTTGTGTCGCAGTAGAATTGATTTGTTCAAGTCGGTTAATTCTGACAAAATATGAAATACTTCTCGCATTTCCCCATACTTCTCTGTGACAGCACATATATAATCTAGCACTTTCCTGTCAAGGTACTACTGATCATTTTCGCTCGATTAATCACACCACGTAAAAACTCTGCTTTATTTTTCATAACTGTTTGGATACAAGAAAAGCATTTCCGTGATTCTGCTTTTTTGTCTTAGAATTCTGTGCATGGATAGAAATGGTACTATTTGAGCTTCAACTGTTTACCTTATAAGTTTACTTTGGTTAAATGTAGCTGAATTTGTGAAGTTTTTCACAAGGAAATTTAATATCTTCTTGCCATTGTTTTGAGTTATTCTATTGTAACTGAGGGGATGTTCAATTGAAACAATAAAAATATTTCTGTGAGTACTCTTGTTTCTTATTAATTTTTTTGCACGGATAGAAATGGTATTATCTGAGTTCCTGGTTTTTAACCAAGAAGATTTTTTTTGATTTTGAAAGTAAGAATTGAACGCTTTCTTACATAAAAGTTAAAAATTATCTCCTTATAGGCAATAAAGTCATGTCATAAAGTAGAATGTATTCATATATGCTTATCTCTCAAATGGATTGTGTGAATTACTTTGCTGTCAAATGTTATTTTTTTACGATACTAACAATTTCAATTGCCTTTTTTGATGTAATTTTTATAAAACCATTTCAGAATTTCATTACATTACTTCATTTATTTCATTATCAAGAGTGTTTTAAAAATTTTCGTTGAAACAATTTTTGTTACATTATGTAACTTGGGGAGGGAGGAATTTTTCCTTTTTTTTCATGCGGGAAAATTAACTTTTTGTCGTTGTTTTAGTAGCTGAATTCAGTGCATAGGTAAGGTCTGTCTATTTTTTATAATCAGTTAGGTTAACATCCCAATCTTCATACCCAAAAGGGCTAGTTTGGAATTGATCTTATAATTTCTAACATTGGTCAATGACAAAAAGGACACCAAGACATCATCTGACTCATATACACTGCGAATTTTCCATATAATCGAACCTTGAATCAGCAGCCCTCTAATCAATGAAACCGAGGCTTCAATTATGTTATTTATCTCACTTTTTTGAATGAAAAATTAGGAATTTGAATAAAAAAATGTTTGGTTTATCATGAAATTAAATCTGTCTCTGATTTTCAATTTCTTTATAAAATTTATTTTCAATTTCTTTATTTATTATATATATTAAATCTTTTTCGATATTAATTTGAATTATTTTTTTCTTATGGTTTGCCCCAATATTAATTTGAATTATTTTTCTTATACTTTGTTCCAATATTAATTTGAATTATTTTTTCTTATACTTTGTTCCAATATTAATTTGAATTATTTTTTCTTATACTTTGTTTCAATATTAATTTGAATCATTTCTTTTTTCCTAATATATTTTTAAAAAAGAGCATAGAATTGCGAACCTGTAATATTGCTTCTTTGCAATGTTAGTTTCATTGTACAGTAGAAAGTTTTACAGATGGAAACACATACAGGTAGTGAATGTGTACTTGAATGAAATCAATGGTACCCAGACGAAAAATGTGGAATGCAGGAATCTTTGCCGATGCAGGTTTTTTTTTTAGTTTTAGTTTAGTTATATTAATGTCCCGTTTAAAGCAACACGAGGGTTATTTTAGGACGGACCTCGTAATTTTGAACCACTGTCAGATGACGAGGACGACATCTGAACTGGCACCCCCCTCTCCACACCACGCCACACCAGCGGGAGGACATTTGGCGTGACAGATTTAACGTGCAACAGACCCCCTCACACGACGGTTCTTCGGTGGAATCGAGTCTCGAACCTGAAACCCTCCGGTTCCGAAGCCGAGACTTTACCACCAGGCCACCGCGGCCCTGCGGATGCAGGAATCTTTGCGGTAACTGTACTAGGAGATGACATACAGGATCCTTCTAGAACTTTCGATGTAATTATAAAAACGGAGATGCAAAAACGAGAAGCAGTAGTTCTTTCCTTGGTGTGCTGATCACCAGAGAATTTCTCTAAGCACTTTGTGCTGTTGCGGTTGTTTAATAACGATTAGTTGTTTGTGTATAATTGACTTTTGAAAGAGTTTTTTTTTTCTGTATACTTCGATTGTGTTTTGCTACCTTTCTCTTTCCTCTTAAAGAAAAATGTGTCGTAATTAGTTATCGACCTTCTTGGACTTTACAACGTAAGCACACAAAACGGATTTTTCCATAGCTATATTATATAAATAGTGCATTCCCTCTATATATTTTCTGTAAACAATATATTAAATTTATTCATTGTTTCACTGGCATGAATATCTGAAAATTTTAATATTTTATTCAAGTTGTTCTTTTTTCTTTCTTACCTCTTTTATTTTCATTTATTTGTATTTTTTCCTATCTTTACTTTATTTTGTTTTCCTTATTAAGTACAAGAAAAAAAGTCTAATTTTTTTTTCATTCAGCTCCATACAGAAAATGAACCTTTTCCTTAAGGGTGGTATAGGTGCTGTAACGATAGGTTATTTTTTTTATTCCGTATGAGCTGGTGCAGAAATGTAAGCCTAAATATTTGGATTTCATTTCCATCCCGAAAAAAAAAATCGGTTTTTTTTTCTATCACCTCTTGAAAAATCAGTCTTTTTTTCTCACCACTTGGTAGTATTCTACCTCACAATTTCACCCTAGGTATGATGGTTAAATTTATTGCTATTGAAGTAAAATCCCTCTTGTGGTTTTAAGGGTGTAGTGGTCATATCTTCTATGAATCTAAAAAATAAGATATGTTCTTTCCCATGTCTCTTTATCAACTTCTCCATTTTGAAAGATTATTTTGAGATCTTACCCCTCCATAATCTTCAAGTTGAGCACACGTACTGGTTTTTAATCTCTACTTATCTAAGAAATGGTTTTCACTGAGAAAAAGTCAAATATAAATAAAATGTCAAGAAATAAATGGATATTTTTTACTTTGAATTTTTTTTTATTGTTTGGGTGTTTTGCTGTATTACAAAGGTTGATTTTAAATAGTTTTGGCAACATTATAAGGATAAGTCAGGTATTCTAAAAATAAATTTGCGTCAGAACATACAACCTAAAACGTCATATGTGTTATCTTTGTTCAGCTTGCAGTGAATTGAGTAATCCAGCCATAATTATTCCAATCAAAGATATAACACATTTAGAATCCACTTGTATTCTTACTATGAAATTACAGACCTTTTATTAAGGGATAGAATAACTAATAGAATCAAACGAGCTGTGTTTCTTTTTTATCACAAAATATCGGCAAGTTAAGAACAGTTCACGCAACTTTCTTGTTTACATTTCGTTGTAAATCATAAGAAATTTTCTATTACGTGCATGCATACAAAATGAATGGCCTCATTGAATATCGATTTCCAAATTTTCAATTTCACCATATCAATGTATAAAATCGCATGTATGTCTTTTCGAAAACCAATTCGTTTAATTTTAATATACATGATAATCAGGAATTTGTTCATAATTAAAGAAAACATAGCTACTTGAAAATATTTATCGAAAAGAATGCAGTATCCTTTCAGCTGCCTGCCATATTGTATAATATCGTAAGAGATATTATACAGTATGTTGATAACACATATTTCTATATACTGGTGTCGAAGGAAGCCGCCTGAGAGTTGACTCCATAGGTGACGATTGTCTACGGTTCGCCGGAGAAGTGAATCCCGGCCAGAAATATTTTCAGATACTAGAACAGATGGTAGTACTGACAGCAAAATCGGAACTATAGGCAGGAAAATCAAGCACTACCTAGCGGAAACTCTTCTGCAGTAATTGTGGGCTCAATTACCGCAGACCGTTGACGCTTGTTTTGTTCTACTGCACCGATGTTAGAAAACAGTCGAGTTGTCTGAATAACCTAGGCGACCTTGAAATTTATTCGATGTACATCGCATTCCTAAGTTGACATCAATCTACGACACTGTAGTCAGATTCCAAAGGTAATGTACTACTCACAGATAATTTTAATATATAAATAAAGGAAAACAATCAAAACGAGAAGGTAAAGATTATAGATAGATGATTCAAATGATTTTTCAAATATAAGAAAGCTAACTTTTCCATAAGTTTTTAAGGATATTTAAAAAGTGGTACAAAATTTATTTATGCACTGTGAGTGACATCTTGAAGGAAAATAAATAAAATGTATTAAAATATCTAATAATATATTTTTATTCATCTGAAATGACATCGCAAAAATTTTATATTGATTTGTGCACGGAAGCAGGGCTGTTGACTAATAAAAATAGATAACTTCGCTAATTGTAGAGAAATTTTCACTAAAACATTCCGTATACTCAATGTATTAGCAAACAAAGTATTAGGAATATATATTCATATCTATAACGAAAAATATTTACAGTTTTTACTTTTACTTATATATTAGGGTGTTCAAAAAGTTTCTTTATCGTTGCGCTATAAGTGGCTTTATCTGACTATGTTTGTGTAAAAATGCAGGTTTATCTGCTAGCCGTCTATGTCATCAGTTTTAGTCTTCCTAGAGCTTCAACGATCGTAAAGCACGGGCTATACCCCCAAAAATGTCTTTTGTCTATTTAGTGGGATTGTAAAGGGGTAATATTCTACGAGATCTTTCCTCAAGGTGAAACAATAAATCTTATGAAATACTATCACCAACTGGATCAATTGGCAGTTTCCATAGTAAAAAAAAATGGCCAGAATTCATGAATCGACAAGGCTTGTTTTTTATCATAATAACGCGAGACCGCATATTGCATAAGTCGTTAGAGAGAAGATCTTACAGTTTGATTGGGATGTTTTACCATTCTGCCCAGGTCCCTCTCCATCTGATTATTACTTCTTTCTTCCTTAAAGACTTCACTTTGCGATAAGCGCTTTATATCCATCAGCGAAATAAAAGCGCACCTAGAAGAATATTTCAAATCCAAAGCACTACAAAAGGCCTAATGAGGTTTCCTAAGCGATTGAAGAAGGTGCTTGAGCAAAAGTGTTCTTATATAGTAAAATAAATATCTTAAACAGTAAATATTGTCTATTCATTTCATATCAGAAAAAGGGGAAAAACTTATGTGACACCCGAATATCCTGACCTGTTATTCATATGTAATCATAAAAATTATATCAGCACCTTTTTGCTTCACTTAGCATCCTTTTTTTTTTTTTTTTTGAAAATTTTATTTCCTCTTAATAAAAACTGAATAACAGACAGGTAAACGTATGACCTCTTTGTCTTCTGACAACCGCTATTTTCAAATCCAGTCCACCTCTACCCACCGCTTTATATAAAAAGAAGTATACTGTTTTGTTAGCAACGTGAGCACAGTTCCTTACTTACCAATTAGTAATGTGAGCGGTCGGCTGCTGGTTTCTGTTGCAAAACTCATTAAAGACTATTTTCGAACAACCACACTTCCTAAACTGAAGCTCTAATTACTGGAAATAACAGAAAGGAAATTATATACCTATGAAAAAATATAGATGCGCGCGGCCTTCAAATTTATAGGCAGGAAAAGTGATGTTTTGATATTTTGACGTCTTTCAATATCTCATGAAATTTTACTTCGATGTCTATTGTTATCATTTACTGCCTTACTCGTTACGATTGCAAAAACTATACTTTAACACTAGGTAGTCCCCCTCCAAACGTCAAATTTAATTTATTTTTCGTCCCAGTTAGCACTATAATTTCTTTTATTACCATTTAAAAATCCTTAATTAACTATACTTTCTATGTCTATAGATTAAATTTAGAATAACAAAATAATTTGACTGAACAGGTTTGTTTAGTTATGTTAGATTTTGAATTCTATCACGTTGTTTTAATTTATGATACATATTCCATTTTTTTCATAAACACAAATTCTTAAAAAAGAAAGAAGCATCTGAAATATTATTATTGTATTTTGTTCCAAGTTCAGATAATTTTATTTAAGGATTATCTTAAACTATTTCAAACTACTATTTTTTTTAAACTTTTTCTAACCCACAATTTTATTATGTTGCTATTTTTTCATGTATTGTTAATATAATATACCATTTGGTTCTTTTTCAGCTGAAATAAAAATATTTATCACTATTTAAACCAGCTTGAAATTTATATGAAATATAAAACACGTAATTTAAATTCTTCTGTCATTAGTTAAATTCATATGATCAATAAGCCTTTTTTTATTTCATTTAATAAATTGCTATTTTATACTTAGATTTAGAAAAATAGAAATATATATTTATTAAGAACATTTTTTTTTTCTTATGTAATACAAAATTTTATGATTGGATACTGATGTATCGAACTCCTATGAATAGACTCATAGACTGAAAAAAATCACTATAACTTTGCCAAAATAATTCAGTTTAGAGTCTAGAGATCATAATAAAAGGAAGCAAATGTATAATAATCTTTTGAATATGTTTGATAAATATTTTTCATATAACTAATATGGCGTTGTATGTGTTTTTTTGCTTCTTTTAAATACTTTTAAACTAATTTAATTCATTCGATTTTTTAAAGTAGAATAAGCTCATTAATTACCAACATATTTATGAACTAAAATAACTATAGAAAGAGTGATAAATGTTTAGAGATATTAGAAGATAATCATGGATATAAAACACACAAACAAATAAATTTATTTTAAATTATGTTTTTTTATCAATGGAGTTTTTCTTGGTAAAACTTTAAACTAATCCTGAGCCTTCCGACAGCCTTCGTGCTTTCGGAATCAGCCACTGAAGTTGGCAAGAATTGTTGCGGTGCATCAGCACCTAAACTTGCTTTTTTGGATAAAACAAATGTATTCTGCATAATGATGACAACGTATATCTTGTTCCTTCATTTATGTCAATGTATATTGTAAGAAAATCTTCTGAAAATTAAATCTCCCATTATTTTACAGGTCTTTAGCACCATAAAGGCAGTCTTTGATGCCCTATTCCATCAAAAATTCATTATGCATGTGAATTTCATATACATTATATCAATCAGGGAAAATGTTCTCCCGTATGTGTGAGGGAAATTTGGAAAAGGAGGATATCATTTCAAAAAATGTACTTTCATGTAATAGCAATTCAAAATTGCAAGTTCCTTCTCAAAATAGAATTAACATAGAATGTAAATTTAATTTAACTAAAACCATTATTTTTATTTTCTTAATTTATTTTTTTTGCTGTGAAAAGGTTCAGAAATGATTAAATAATTATTTTTTCTTTTTAAACCGTAAAATTATTATCCCACTATTTTCGATATTTTCCTCGAAACTCCAGCAATAATAAAAGATTTAAATTACCTATATAATCATATAAACTAAGATCTAAATGACTTATACTAAGCCAAGCATCGCATATTTGTATCAACGGCAAATTTAGTTTGAAATATTTTAAAATGTACTAAAAATTATGTACTAAATAATAGTTTTTTATTTTAATTATTTTTTATAATTTCATCTATTTGATATATCCAGGTGATTTTGAGGAAAATAAACATTGTTGAATCACAATAAGATAACGATAATTAGAAGATATTAATATAATATAATGCCAAATAGAATACACAAGTTTATGAAATTTCTGTGCTCTAGCAAAAGCATTAATTAAAAATCAGTAGCATAATTCCATAAATAATTCCAATCATGGATAGGCAAATGTGTAATAAATCCAGTTCAATGAAAGCTTGAAAGCACAATTTTTCATCTGAAGCATTAAAAAACAGAAAAGTAAGCCTTTAGCAGTTAGTTCTTTCATCACATTTTATTCAAACAAATACGCTCTCCCGTATCTGAAGGAGCGAAAACAATACTTACCAAACAGCAAAATTAAAATATTGATAATATGTACAAACATTTTCTTTTCTTTGCGATAAAAAATAACAATATATTCAGATGAAAGTTGAAATCGAATAGAAAAAAATTCTTCCTCTTAATAATTCGTTCCTAACAATTAAAAGTACTATCTAAAGTAGCTATTTCATTTCAAGATCATTGTACTCAGGCATACTCAGCGTTCGCATCAACAAAGGTACGTTATTTTCATCCAAAACATAAAAGAAAAAGATATTATCAGTTCAAACATTGTACTTCATTAAAAAAAAACATTCAGTCTAATATCCCCATGAAAAAAAAAGCTACAGCTTTCAATGCCACAAAATTAAGCTCTTAATATTCTCTAGAAAAACTTTCTTCTTGTAGAAATAAAAAGAAATATATATATATATTCAGATGAAAATCCAAATGGAGTAGCAAAAAACTCGGCCACTTTATACTTTATTCCTAACTGTTAGGAAAGAAACTATTAAAGTAGCTCTTTCCTCTCCAGGTGTGTAGCTATCTTTGAATTTTTGTTTCCTGGCAGATATTGATGTTCTCTTCAACAGACATTTTCTTGCCCCTCTTTTCCCCTTCACTGTACAACGATTAGAGAGTCGAAAAGGAAGAACCGAGATTCTCGCCAGGGAGCAATAAAAGTCAACTTGTCAACCCTCAACAAATGATACAAAAGAACGATTTACAACACAAAAGATTGCTGTGGTTAGCAGAAGGAGGATTTTTTTTTTTTTCAAACTTTCAAATCGTTTGGATATAACAGATTTGTCCCTTCGATTTTATTGACTGGTTTGGTGTCACTATTTTTTTTTTCGTCGCTCTATTGATGAAATAAGAAATTTATTCTCTCAGCGTGGTTTTTTGCCAAGATATAATATTGTATATACCTTTACGTATATGGTTCAACTGGTTGTATCATTTTTTCACACACACAAAATTGCAAAAACTAAAAGCAGTTTAATAAAGATTTTTCCCCGATTTTTAAAAGAAATAATCAAATTGATTTTTTTTTTTTAATTACACGGTTGAAATTCTACAAAAGAGTTATGTGGAATGATGGATAAGTTGCAGCTTGTTGTGTTTTAATAACTTTTTTGATTAGATTCTGATACGATAATGATTCTACATTTGAGCATAAGAGATCTAAACCAGTCAGCAAGATTTTATTGACCATTTGGGGCTATCCACATTTCCTAGGTGGCATAATATTCAAAATCAACGACGCACATATCTATTTATAAATACTCTATCTGTACCAGACACAATGATACATTTTAATAGAATTAGCGGCAAAGTTGTCTCTCCTTATATCGCTAGATTGGAAAGAAGATACTTAACTAGAATTAATGGATTTGTTTCCTTAATCTGCTATCCTCCTCTTTTTAGATTGGAGGGCATTTTCCATTTATTTAACTTTGAAAATCACCAATACACATTTTCTATTAATGAATATTTCAATTGAACCAGTTGAAGGGAATGCAAGTTTTACTCTCTCTCACTCCCTGATTTCCAAAACTATATATTTTTTTTAATTTAATCTCTAAATAAGCAGTTTTAAGGAAAGCATTTTACAACCTCTTTATATAGCAGAGCTTTCAGTTGGGGGCACCTTTAACAGAATCAGTTTCGATATCTCGCAAGAAAAAATTTAATTTAGATTATTCAATAAAAAGTTTACTTAGGCTGATAATTTATGAGTCAGTAAATAAATTGAAAAAAAAATCTGAAAACATGAAAAATATAAGAAGCAGAATAATTTGGAACGCAAATTATACTTGATATTTACATGAAAGGAAATCGAATATAGTTTGTAGATGAAATTAAAATGCAAATTTAAATTATCCTGGAAATAATACAAAAAAAGTTCAGAGATTTCGGCACTCTTAACTAGTCATTAAATAAATGACTGGTTAAATAATGATTAAAATAGGCTAGATAAGTCTATTTTATAATCTGTCCCTGGTATTAAAAGACACATAACAATCTGCGTATTTTGAAATAAAGAACAGTCAAATACAGAATCAAAAATATTTAATTAAATATCCACAGCAATAAGGAAATGATAACTGAAAAAATCGAAAGCAAACTGGAGTAAAGTATTAAAATGCCAAAAGTTAAATGTGTATGAATAAAAACAGGATAGAAAATCAGCCTTCCTTAAGCAATACCAATAGGTCAAATTCTTGTAATTTGAAATCCTAAAAAACCTCGGGCTAACACACAAAGAGGTTAGACCATTGTTTTGCTTCTCTTATCTCTCTTAATAGCATGCATTTTTTCTTTTAATTTATTTGTATGTACCTTTGTATTTGTATCTCACTTTCATTCACATTGGTCTATTATGCATATTTCTTTTAATTTATTTATATAGATTCGTATACCAACTTCTTTTATTGTTTTATACACCAGTTTGATTATCATCTATAATGGTATATTTTAGTGCTTGGACTGATAACAATATCATCTCATCGTGTCATTCGATAACATTAGCAGAAAATGTTAAATTCGTTTTTGTAGTCCACAAGGATTTCATCCCGTGATGAGCAATGAATGCACTGAGTGCTTAACTCAAACATTATTTTTGATTTACGATCTACATATATGATGATAATTTAGTCGTGTCGTGACATTATTAATGAAGACCGAGTCGTACAGAGTCGAGTTTCCTCCATTATTAGGCTGCAGATCAGTTCTTAGACTGCGGATCAATTTTTCAAATGTATACTTAAAAGAAATATAATACTCGCTGGCAATCAAGAGGGGGGGGGGGAACCAAAGCATGCTCAAGTGGGAATCTAGTAACAATTTTTTACCACTGCCGGTTCCACACATTCACTTGAGGAAATTCCCAAAAATGCTGGAGAAATGGAAATTAGATATCTTTGAATTAAAGTAACTGTTAACAATGTACAAGAACTCAATAGAAATAATGAATTAAATTTTAAGTGGCATAACTTATTTAAAATCAGAAAAATGTTAATTTATCATATATGTAGAATTTTAACGTGGAAATACCCGGAATTTATACAGCATACAGTAATAAATTACTTATATTCCTTAAATAGGGATTAAAATTTTAATTATTCCAATATTCATATTGCAGTATTTAAATTGATCCATTAATTACACAAATGGATTTTAATATTTAATGAGGGTATTTTATCTTGATGCAACCCGCTTTTTAAAAATCATTAGCTGTTTCTAGAAAGTTTTTTTAATATTTCGGTTTCGTGTAAAACAAGAACCAAAAATAGCGACAGCCTTCATTTGATCTTAATTCTACTGGGCAGCTTCAGTACAACAGTACATGAGAAAATCAATAATGTTATAGTAAAAAATTATGCAATTTAAAGAATTAAAAAAAAATAAGTGCAAAAGTTTATTCCCTATGAACTTATTGCAGCATAAATAGAAATAAGTATTATTCATTTCTTGCTTCCATTTGTTTAACAGATACTTCCGGCTTCGATGCACACATTTCTTAGACAAAAGTGTAAGTGAACCTTCAAAGATTTTCCATTTTGAGAATAAAATACATTCGCAAAATAAAAGTGAAAAAAATCTAAGTCTAGAAAGAAAAAGAATTCGAAATAGATTAGAAAGCAGAGTGAAATATTCTCTTTCCGCAGTCACGTCAAATAAATCAAAAGTAATCGTGACTTGGAGCTAGATGAGTTTCATTATTAAATTGTTACCTTAATCATGAAATGAATTGCACGATGAATTTTTAACCCTTTCATTTTTGTTTTTAAAAGCTTCACTTAAAATGAAATAATTTTTTTTAGGTTTCCTTTTCACAAAACTAAACCTTTGACTGAATTGTAAAGATAATAACAGCATGAGCATTAAAAAAAAAAGAATCACATATATTTCATTGGAAATACCATTAAAATTTTTGTACAAGCTTTTCGGTAAGAAAAACATTTCTTTCCGTTATTTCAGGCTTTTCGGTAATTTCTTGAAAATTTCAAAAATGGAACTTTGTTGGGAACTTTTTAAAAGTAATTGGATTCAAAAAGTATTTGTGGTTCCCGTAGATATATATTCTGTACGCGATGGTTTTATTATATAAATATTATATATTTCAGTTTAATCTTCGAACTACTTACCAAATCATTCATTAAATATTTTGCATAAATTTTTCATGCGTAAAATATTTTTTCACACGAAGAAAAATCCCAAAATTTATTAATATCCTTTGTTGCTTTGTTCTTCAAATGCTAAAAAATGTTAATATTTCTTAAAATTTTTTGAAAACGAATAGGAAGTGAAACTGGTAACTTCATTAAATAAATTGTATGTACAGCTTTACAAACAGTATTATTTTACTTATTATTGTAATTGATATGTATTATTTTTAACACATTTGTTCATGAATATCTATTTTATTTAACACATTTCTTTATGAAAATGTATTATTATTTAACGTATTACTTTATGAATATGTATTATAAGTTGACACATTACTTTCATGAATATGTGTTATTGTTAATATTATTCTTTGAATATGTATTATTTAAATTGTTGCTTTTTTAATAAAACATTATTTTAAATTGTTTTTATAAATACTACATAATCACCAAAGATTAATAAAAATTATTAAATAATATTGTTGAATTAAATAAGTAATGTAGAAATGTAAAAAACAGAGCTAAATTCATAATATAATATAATATAGACGTTATGGCGAGTCAGTATAACACATATATAATCTTACATAATATAAACAGTAATTTTTTATCTTCAAATAAAAACTCTCAAAGATATTTCAATGCTTTATCAAATTTAAAAAAAAAAATTCACATTCGAACTCAGATAACTTTAAAATATTTCTGCCTTACAAAAAATTATTTTTTATTTTTACAAAAAGAAGTGAAATATATTCTTGCTAATTTTTATTCTTCAATAGGCTAATTTTATTTTTCAAATACATTGCATTCGAGAAAAGATATTATTGATCTTTTTTCGTTTTCAAAGAAGAAAAGGCTTTAGAGCCATAAAAAAAGATCCCATAGATCGGTAATTAGGTTCAATAGTAAAGCAGTCTACTTTATATAGAATTACACGCAGCAATAAAAGTAATGTTTTCTTCAGGTGCATCACTCTAAGATTTTACCTAATGTTCTTTAAGTAAAATTACCCTTACATGAACATTAAACATCAATATGCTTTTATCTAGGTCCGCCTCGCCTAATCCCTGAAGCCTATGTAATGGAACGCGTAGTTCCTGAAGGGGCCAAAGTCCAACTCCCATGTCCAGTCCAAGCCGATCCGGATACTCTGTTTTTCGAATGGTACCGTGGAAACGAGCCATTAAATATCTTTCATGAAGATCGGTTTCGCGTCCAAAGTAATGGCGTCCTCAAGATCAAGTCAACCGTCCCACAGGATTCAGGAGTCTACATCTGCAGAGCTGTAAACGGTTTCGGGAAAGTAGATACGAACGTGACTCTGGTAGTTCTTGGTTAGTGCAAACCAGATCCTTTTTTATGGGCTCTCCAGTCCATTTTGATTTCTCTGTTGATCTATCGCGCTGCTCATGATGTGTTCGCGATTTGATAGGAAGAATTCCAGAATCGTGAGATGAGTACTGTGACTTTCAATAACTCGAAGCGCTATTAAATCTCGCCAGATGTATCGATTTTTTGGGGGAGGGAAAGATTTAACTGGGCTGGCTTATCAAATTTCACGGTACTTTATTTGTAATTGTTTTTTTACGAATACTAAGTAAGAAATAAAGCAAATAGCTCAGCTAGCAGCATAAGACGTAATTATTTTTTAATTAAGTATTGAAACTCGAAACGTTTTGAATAATTTCGATACTTTTCAATCAAAGAAATGTCAAGTGAAAATTGAAATTAAGTCTCATAAAAATAAACTGAAATAAAACTCTGCATGAGTTTATTTTTAATTACTATTTATATGCAATAAATCATAATAGGTTCATATACTTTTACAATGACGCGAATTGATGTCTATATGCAAAACTGCAGTTGCATAATATTACTCAATTTTATAGCAGCATAATATATATTGTATAAATATCACAATAATAATACGGATCGCGAAATTAAATTAAATAGCATAAGAATAACGTCTGAATAAAAGAATTCATAAAATAACGTAGGATTCTTTTTAGAAAATGTTAAAACTGTGACACCATCTAGCCATTATAACATTTTAAATATTGAAATTGACTGTTAAAAAAAACTAAGGTAAAGAATTCTGCAGAATTTTTTCTAATAACTTTAAAGTTCATGCCAATTGAAAATTATCGTAAACTTACAAGGAAAAACTGTCTCCAAGATTTGGTGATAGATGGTGGCGATGGTAATTACATTCTAGCCTTAGATAAAAATATTATTTTTATAAGTATAGAAATCGACATTCAAAGAACTATTTAAATAGAAATGCTTAAGAAAATTTAATTTAAGTGCTTAAGAAAAAACATTAAATTATCTTAGTGTCAGCTTTTCCTTGGCATTTCAAGATAATTTTCTGTTGGAATAGAGTTTAAAGTTATAGAGGAAAGTTCTGCAGTAATGTTAACTGCAGAATTTTCTCCAGTAATGTTAATCAGTTTGTTTTAGCAGTCATTTTCAATATTTAAAATGTCATAGTGGCTAAATGGTGCCACAATTTTAAAATTTTCTAAAAACGCCTACGTTATTTTATGAATTTGTTTATATCGGGAGTTATTATTATGCTTATTTATTTAATTTCTCGATGTGTATTAATATTGGGATATCTACACAAATTATAATATGCTATTATAAAATTGAATAGTATCATGTTATTGTAGCGTTGCGTATAAACAACAATTCGCGTCATTGCAAAAGTATATGGAGCTATTCTGATTTATTGCATAGAAATAGTGATTAAAAAAGAAGAAAGGAAAAGCATAATATATATACATATATATTTGAAAGAATTCAGGAAAAGGATTACATCATTAGTGTAATTGTGCTTGTGGTTGCAAACAGACATAAATCAACACGATAAAGGCTTTCAAATTATTTATGTAGGAATCCATCTGAAAAAATCTCTTATAAGCAAATATTTTCTTGGGATAGGTGAACTAAATCATATTGTTATCCAAAGATTTTAACAAACAAAAAGTACAGCATAGGAACTCCTAATTCAAAGTGGATAAGAAATATAAAGAAACCAATTGATTAGAATTATTTGCTTAAAATATAAACTAAATGATGTAGAGTTGCATTATCTAAAAAATAAATTACTTTTATGCAATATTTCTAAAGATAATCTTTTAAAAATAATAACATATATACATTCCTTTCTAATTCTCTACCGAATTCATTTATACTTACAAAATCATAATTAATTTAATTTACTTACTAGCTTTAGTTACTTAATTCAGCACCAATAAAGAATTTATGTCATTTGTTGAAACAAACATTTTTTTTTGTCTTCTAAAAAAAGATAATTACCTTTTTCTTTTCAAAATAATAAAAAAGGCGAACTTGTTGAAAACACTTACGAAAAGGGAATGATAAGAACTTAAAAAGTTATAGTCGAATATAGCTATTTTACAGACCCTAATATAAGGAAAAAAGATTATGCAAACCAAAAGAAAAAAACGACTCTCGATAATTTTGTTACTTAAAGAGATTTGGTTCACACACAAATGAATTTTTAAAAATTCTTTTAGTCTCTATCAAAAATAGTAGAATTTTTTTAATTCTGTAATTAAATAATTGAGAAATATCTTTTCTTTTGTGCTACGTATTGTAGTTTTTAGATAGGAAAGGAAAAAAATTAAATTATTAAGTCATAAGAAATGCAATGATATAATTTTTTTTTATTAAGTGATAGGAAAGGGAACATAAATTTAAAAAAGAAACATTTTTATTAATAATAAAACTGAAATGATGCAAGAAGTCTTAATTCGATATAAGTTTTTTGTACGAATTTATTTTATGAAAGCCGCGTTTCAGATACTTCTTTTTATAAGTCATAAATTTTATCCTACAATTTCAATTTTCTTTCGAGGAAAATAGAACCTCAAATAAATGAATACTGAAGAAATATTTGCATAAGCTATTTAAACTATGATAAAAGAAAGAAAGAAGTACATAATCAAAAAACAGTACCATTGTAAACGTTCGCAAATCATTTGATTCTTTGCTAAACGGTTGTATCATGCTTCATCAAAAGTAATTTGATGGAGAAATCTTGGATTTATTACTCATTTTATAAAATCTATGTTTCAGATATGTGTATATATTTTTATGCAATTATTTTGACAGTTTTTTAATAGAAATATATTCCCAAGCGATGTTAAAATTAAGATTTACATGTATTCATCAATGTATGAGAATGGAAAAAGTGATGAAAACTATTAAGTTCTAAAAACTAGAATCATTAGGAAAATTGATAAATTTTGAGAGATTTTTTTTAATTTGAATCACGCTTCACTAAGATCAATTTAATGAAAAAAGTTTTCTTCGATCGAAGAGAATTTTAAATCATTATAACTGAGGTATTAAAAAAATTTAACTCTGATACTGAACAAGATACTACACTTATTAATTATATATTTAAGTTATTTTTTCACGTTTTGTGTTTTTAATCTTTTCTGTACTATTAAATATTTAAAAAAAATTAATATGTAATTTTTAGAGAAAGAGCTCATATAATTAATCTTTCATTTTAAATATTAATGCAAATATGCAATATAATTGATGAAATCCAATACAATAAAAGGCAGTCAGACCCTGAATAATAGTGAGCCAAATGTTTCTTTTTATTTTATTATTTTTACAATAAAATTATTTTTCATTAAAATTGTTTTATATTCAAATTATTTTTGTTAGAAAAATGTATGGCATTGATATTATAATTTCAGTTCATCAACTGATCCAAAGGAATTAAAAGAAGTTTTGAAAAGATTATCCGTTTTCACATTCAATTCACATTTTTAATTAATGTCCCTTTTCAAAATTACATGAGGGTGGTTTTAACCAGGACTTTAAATCTTGGTCAGATGGAAAGGTCGACACCCGATTTTCATTCTCTTCAATGGCATAGCGGGAATAGCAACACAAAGAGCATAGTCTTTTTCACTCCTAACTGCTATGAATGGTTTCACAAGTGTATTTAATCACCATCCCTTTATCAGAGTGGATTTTAAAAAGTGATATAAGCGCACTAGATACTGATGCCCAGACTATCTTTACTCTCCTTGTCCCCCCCTTGCCTTTACACCACTTATCCCCACACCAGGAACCACACCATTTTAAATATACTTGACCTGAAATGGTCAATGACACAAATGTGTACAAAGACATTTATAGTTTAATGTAGAATCGGGTGTCGAATGTACGAATTTCCGACATTACTTCCGAGATTATACCTTCTCAACTACCAAGGATATTCTTTGTTTTGTGACTGAGGTTGTAATTTTGAACCTTTTTTAGGTGAAGAGAATGATATCTGAGCTAGCATTATCTCGTTCAACTTCTACGGTGCACTAATGTGAAGGCTCATGGACAATAACGATAGATTTAACGTGTTTAAATCTATTAAGAGTTTTATTTAGAATCAGATCTCCGACATCACAGCCATCCCTATACCACATGAATCCAAAGATATCTACTCTCTTGACGAAGAAAATAAGGAAATTATAAATTGAATATTTTAAATAAATTTATCTTAATGGAAATCACTGAAAAGTATCAATAAATCTCTTTATCTGAGTGAAACAGAAAATTTACAAACATTGTTTACAGATTAGATTTTTCAGATCAATGTGTATTTTTTTCATATCAGAGCTGATATTTCCATCCATTCTAAAGCCTAAAAGGATTTCTTTAAAAGATCAATCTATTCATAAAGCAGGTAAGTGCGTTTTTTGGGGATATGTCCTTTGATAATAGGCAAAATAGTTAAAGGTAAGTCCTTGGTTTAAATATATATTTATTCTAGTAAATGGAGAAGTTTTTTTCTCCATATTATCTCCATCTTTTTCACCCTGTTGGGTAAGTAGCCTTCTGCCATATGAGGTTGATGTTGTTTTGTACATGGTTGGAGTGTCATATCAAAAGTTTTTGATATTTGAATTTTCTTTTCTTTCCAAAATCATTTATGGCATTAAATTAATTAAATGTGCCTATTTTCCTTCGTGTGATTTCAGTATAAAAGAAAAATGTCTTACTTTTTTTATGAAAAATTATTTTTAACATAATTTATATTATCAAACTCGGATTCAATAAATAGGAGACTTAATAAATCTCTGAAATCTTCCTTTGTAGGTTCACTATTAAAGGGGTTTGATTGCGTAAAATAACTTGAGATATTTTACGAAAAATCGTCCACTCATGCAAATGAATTAACTTTTGAACATATAATTTTAGCTTCCGGATATTCGACCTCTGATTCTTCTGAAAATTACAGACTAGGAGAAAGAGGTAAGTTTTATTTTCAGGGTAACACAAAGCTCATTTTACAAACTTTGAGGAAAAGTATAGAACATCGCTATGAGTCATATTTTCGTGGAAAAGTATAATCGAAAACGTTTACCTCCCAAAAGTAATTTATTTAGTTTGCTTAGTTAAATTTTATTAATAATTGGAAGAAGGTGACAAATCACTAAATTGTGCTCTGGGAAAGGAAAATAAAAATAAGCTTAGTACAAAGGGCGTTCAAATGAAAAAGTACGAAACGACACTGCAGGTATAAATAAAGCCTTTATTCAAAGTATATATAGGCCTGAGCAACAACGATCTCTTTGATAAATAAGTCGAATGATTTTTTTTTCCCAGAGTTCCTGTGGTCGTGATGAGACCCAATCCTTCACAGCGCCCTTTCACCAGTTTTCTTTAGTTCACCATCTAAGTTGAAGTACTTCCCTTTCAGGTGTTTTTTTCAGGGGACCAAACACATCTGAAACACGTGAAACTCGCAGGGTGGCATGTCTGGGCTGTAGGGTGGATGGTCGAGCTGCTCCCACTTGAACTTGGCCAGTTCCGCATGTGTGAGCCTGGAGGCGTGCGTTATCATGGAGCAGAACCCACACCCTTCGTGAGAAGCCCGATCTTCTGTTCTTGAGTCTTCGAAGTGTATCTTAGAACACATCGGAATTGATGATTTTTCTGTGCTCGAGGAATTCAGCAAGTAACGGACTTTACACGCCTCTCTTTATAAGAGCATCTGCTCTCTCCTGCGCATGCTCCGATCTACGCGGGAGACTAATCGCATCCTTAGATGCCTGGCTACGTTCTCCCATGGTGGCATAGGCAAATATGTTAACGGTTACGTTGTTACGACGTTTCGTACCTTTTCATTTGAACACGCGCCCCCTTGTATTTTCCTTTTTACTATTTTTTACTAACTAGATTTTTTACATTAGTGGTGTGGTTCTTAATTTACAACTAACAATGAATTTATCTGATAACACCCTCTTGGTGCAATAAAAAAAAGAATTTCATTTTCTTGACACGCTTGTTTTCTTCTTCCAAATTTTGGTTCAATTAATGTTTTGCTTCAAAAACTATATTTTGGGATGCATCTAGTGATCCCTAAAAGCATTCAAATAACAAGGACGATAAGTGATATATCACCCCCATTTCACACTTCCACATCACACTAGGGAAGGAATTCATTATATATTTAGTTTTCACTTATTCCCCATAGCAAAAGAGAGTGAACCTCCAAAAACTTTTTCATGTTCTGTCTAATAAATAGGTTATCTCCCGCCTTTCACATTAAAATTATGGACTTTGAGCAAGGCCGTGATAGTTATGAGGATTTATATTTTTACTTTCAGAGTCCTCTACATGAGTGTTTTGTGCTTCGTAGTATAGTGAAGAAATCCTAATATACATTTCAGACAATTTTTTTCTTTTTCTTTTTTAATCAAAAAGTCAATTAATAGTAAAATTTAGTACAAATAATAAGGTCACAGGATTTAATAATAAGATCATATGCCAAATGTCAATTTAAGTCATAAGTTTATAAGTCATTAAGTTACAAAATTTACATGCATACAGACGATCTGATCGACATAAAGCTAACTCTTAAGCTGATAAGGATGAATAAAATGTGATTCAAATCTAAAATTTAAATATTGAAATTGAATACCGAACTTAATCCATTTAGCTCTAAATTTTGTAGTTATCGCATTCGATTGCAGTGAGACAGGTGGACAGGAAAACTGCTTTTAATAAAACTTTTTTCAAAATTTGATTTTAAAAAAAGCGATGACACAAATATCAGAATGGAAGATATTCTGTACATAATGACCTTGAAGACACCTCAGATATAAATATATACTGGTCAAATCGGATCTGGGATTAGGTAAAGCATGCGATCAAATATTAAACTAAATCTATCAACCTGAAGATCTGGCGTACATTCATGTCTTTCTATTTCCGATCGTGTTCTCCAACATCAGTATGACAAATATCGATGCTCTGTTCAGCCTTTGAAGTTTGCGAATAAAATTCTAAAAATCCTGTGTATCCAACTTCAAAAGAATACACAAATTAAAATATTTCATTTTTCCAAGAACAAATATTGATATATAAACTTTGCTTTTTTTCTATTTCCCATTGTATTTTCAGAGTCACCTTACTTAACTAATGTAACTCGAACCATCAACGGGCGACTAAATCGGCCAGCAGGAGGGTCTGTTCGACTTCTATGTAAAGCTGCTGGAATTCCCGAGCCTCAAGTGACGTGGTTGAAAAACGGTCAGCCTCTGAATACTTCATTTGCTTCTGGCTTGAAAAAAAGTCGTTGGAGCTTATACATCCGCAATCTTCAAGATGAAGATCAAGGCAATTACACCTGCATTGCTTACAATTGGTATGGTCATCAAAACTACACTATTACAGTTGATGTCATACCAGGTAAGAACGGACTATCAGAATATTTTTATCCGTTGTTATTCTAAGATATATGAAATTTAAGTTTTAAAGAGCTCTTAATTTTATAGAATGTCCTTTTCGAAAATCGATCTGTCACATTAATTTGTCCTCTTCTTGTAAATGTAGTTGTTTTTTTTTTGGTAGAGGTATATTGATTACACATTCTTATCCTTTCATTTCAACCGAGCTTCTGAGTCATGAAGACTTTTAAACAAACGTGAAAGGGTCCTAAAAGGAATCTTCTTTTTAATATTAATATTATTTGATTTAAAGTTGTTTGATTATGTAATTGATAGTTAATTAAAAACTGGCTACTATTTTAAGATGGCGTTCCAAGCTTTATGGTTTCGGGAGCTGAAACAAAAGATGCCTACAAATACTAATATTGCTTCAAGGGTTTTTAGGGACTATTTTTTCAAAATCCCGGTAGAAATGTTTCCTCTGTCTTGAAGTATAAATCAGAATGGCCTTGTTACCTATTTTAAAAATTGATGCATACTTCAGATTAAATCTTCTTTCTGAATATTTCTACATGAAAAAGAATGAAATAATCCATTTGAGAATGTGAATTTCTTAAAAATTCAAATTTAAAATTTATTTTTGGTTCCAAAATCATTTCTAAGAACATTTCGATTTCACACGTCACAACACCTCCACTGCCTTTCAGCAAGGAACGGGCTCACAAGCTGAAGCATGCGAATATCTTGCCATCACTATTTCAATAATGAGTCGACGTGCTAAGCAGACAATATATATAAAGTTCGCAGAGCATATTACAGGTAGTTTATTGATTATAGCAGATATCAACCGTATGTACTAAATACTAGTAAATGGGAGCCGTTTCTGTTCTTTCTCATAAGTTTCCTCTCGCCGTTTTGTCTATTGGACTATCGTATGCATATTAGAAGAGCACCTTTTTTTCACAGACTAGACTGAAATTTGACATAGATTTACAATTTTGATGCAGCCAACACACATGAAATTTCATTTAATAAGATGGTAGAAGTTTTCAGTTACATTGTCCTTGTGAAAGACATAATTTGTTGTTACAAATAGCACTTTACAAGCCCTCTGACAGAAAGCTGTCAACGATTTAAGCATAAATGAGCGCCTTTTGTTTGTTCAGTAGTGCCAAATAGGCGTCAAGAGTAGGAATTGACTACTTCATACTTCATATTCGCTTGCTCAACCCCTTTTAACAGGGGGGCACATTCATACAACTCACAGATAAAACTTGGAAGAACAGCCATGCCCGAACTGGGAATCGAACCTGAAACGCCCAGATCACGGGGAAGACACGCTACCCCTATGCCAGGACGCCGGCAGAGAGACAGAATCGTACCATTATAACGATTGCATGAGGATACAGATTTACAATGAAAGCCACATCTCAAATGTCATCCGTCTCGCAAGTTGCATTTTTCTCAGTCATCATATTTATATTTACACAGATACATACACCTCATAATTCAAATAACGCTTTTAGACGGTAGACAACTTAAAAAGGCAAAGCAGAGATTTTTCAAAATTTCGCCTTGATGCTTCGACAATTACATCACGTTTTCTCTATTCATTTCATGTATCAGAAAGTAAACATTATTTTTCATCACATGATGATTTTATTTTAGGGGATCGTAAAAAGCCAGAGCTCCGTGGAATTCATCCAGTCAACACGACTGTCGATGAAGGTGGGTCAGCCGTCTTTCAGTGCAGAGTTAAAAGTGAAATTCGTCCCCACGTGCAGGTAGATATCAGTTTTGAACTATTTTTAAATTATATAGAATTGCATTTTCACTTTTTTTTTCTTCATGAAATGTCTCCAGAATCTTTTGTCTGTTCCCAGTTTTTGAATTTGTAAATTTTTTTCAGTGGCTAAAGCAAACAGATCCAAATGACGAGGAAACGGACGGAAATAAGGTGATAAAAGTTCATGGGGATTATTTTAGAATCTTAAAATCCACTGAAGTATCGGAAAAGTCTGACGGATCTTTCATAAATAAGCTGATTCTGAACGGAGTTTCAAAAAAGGATGCAGGCAAATACATCTGCTTAGGCGCCAATACGATAGGCCATAGTTTCCGTAGTGCCTTTCTCACTATTCGAGGAAGTAAGAATTTTTTTAATTCCATTTCATAATATTTTTAACATGTTTTTATACGGAAGTAGAAAAGTTTCTGATGTATGCTACATAGTTAATTTAGAAGTTATATTAGCTGAAAAATAATTATAATAAAAAAATTGAACACAGATAGTATGCATTTATAGACTCAAAAGTATATTTAATACTTTAGGACTAAAATTATACCTTTCTTTTAATAAAATGATCAATTTAATTTCATGTTTTGTCCCATTTTCATGATATCAGTGATTTCTTTTAGGTTAATATTTTTAATTCTATTACCATTGTGAATATACACCTGTTTTTATTTATTTATTATGATTACAGACGGCTCGGCATCCATATTTCTACCTAATATTATTGAAACAAATGTTTGATTTTCTAAATATTCTAATAACGAAGTGGTTATAAAGAAACATGAATAAACTTTATAAGGTGTTAATACTGTCCCAATGATTTATCATTCATAGAGCTTGCTTTTTTTTTTACAAACATAATTATTTTGAGACCATTTAATTTTTAATCCACCGACTGGTGACCCTCTATCAACCAACCGTAGGCCGTTGCCTGGTCTACCTAGTTGGAAATCCACCCCTAGGTAAATATCTGACTAAGTGGTCTTATGAGTAAATATTAATCGTCATAATCTTATTTCATTTCTTTCTGTTTAAGAATAAACATGACCACACGGTTATAGCCTGCACCAAGAAGGATTAGTGAGCAGTTATCCGTTACTTCTGGTGGGAAAATGTTACAGGAGACAAGAAATCAATGTATGGCTATTGTATCCAACGATTTGCAACAAACTCCAATATTTGTTGTTACAGATCTATATATTGTTGATTGACAGCTCTAATCCTCACACTTTCAGACAGAGTCTCATAGCTGTTAGCAAATTCGTTAAATGTCTTCCCTGCAGTCTGTATGTATCTTACTGCTTCTATCGCTTTGAACCTATCACGAAACAAGTCGAACAAAATGTGGTGCATCAATGATTTTTAGCTCAATAAAAACGTTCTAATTCCAAAGAAAACACAAGCTCGTGGGCAGGTGTAATAGACGTAACAAAAAAAAACAGAGGAGCTTGATATAACCTCTAGTTTTGATTACTTTCAGTTCAAAAATAAACTCAGATACTGTTTGGCATACCCTTGTAGATGCAAAAAAATTATGAATATAATAAGATGAATTCTCTCAATGTAAAAGGTAACTAGTTTGAAGCTTAAATAAAGCTCTGATATTTTCAAATTTGAATTTAAAAATTTGGTCTGCAAATTTAATTATAATTTTTAAATAATACAACTCAAAAATTAATATTTATTTTAATAATAACAAATAATTGACAAAATAAAATAACACTTTCAATGCCACCAACGAGATATCTCACCTTTCAGATACTTCCATTCTCTGGGATAAAATTTGTCTCTCATGCCATTTAACAAATTCAACCAACCTAAACCGGCATAAAAGACAAGTTTTAACGCACAAAAACTTGTAATTTATATCTGAAAGACGAGATATCTCGTCGGTAGCTGAAAGTGTTAGAGGCTTCCATGACTCACAAAGTAATGAAATATCCCTGTTTAGGTATACCAACAATTTCGGTGAGGTTTTAAAATAGCAAATTGTTTTTTAAAAGCCGTTCATATTGATAATGATCTTTTTACTTTGTCAACAATATATTTTCAAAGTGAAATAATATTCTGGAATAAACCTAACCTTAGCAACAACACTTAAAAAGAAATAATCCAAGTAGTGTCAAAGTATAAACGTCAGCTTTGACGTTATTGATGCTGTGATGTCACTGCGTATTTCCTATAATTTTCACTTCGAATAACGAATATAGAAAGCAGTTCGCATCAGAAATAAATGTCCTGGGAGTGTCAAGTTCCAGTTAACTATCTAGCGTCAAACATGATAACTTATTCCCACGGGACTCATACTTTTCATTAAAGTTATATTGTCGACCCAATATTATTGTTTGAAAACCCCGAAAGTAAATCTATATTTCAATATTATTAATACTTCAGATCTAAAAAAGATAGAATTTTAGGTGTTGAAAACTAAAATAGATTCATACCAAATTTTCATAATATTAAACTGGAAAATGCAGTTTCTTTAAAAGCAAGAGAAGATGAACAAAGTTTCTGTTGCCGTGTACTAGATAGCAGCGCTCATCAAAGGTTTCTATGTTACAATGCCTAGCCCAGTTTGTCAGTAATTTACAGTCCCTATTTGTCTCTCAAAACTTTTACATATCATTATATTCAAATAGAAATTTCTTGAAAATCTTTAGAAATTCTAAAATATATATTTCTAGATACAATTCTCATGCATTTTTCAAGTGAGCTGCGATTTTATACCTAATTAGAAATTTAATGACTTTTAATTTGATTAAAAACTCATTTAATTTTAGATATACAACTAATGTGACAAAACAATTGCAGGCAATAGTGGATATTATATCATTTCACAAAAATGTCTGAAATAAATTATCACAAATCGCAGCTATTGAATAACTCAAACAAACACGATTTGATTTTAGTTTCTTTCGTGCCTTGTTTTGGGAGTAAAGTGAATTCGCAAGAATTTTTATTTCAGATTCTGCTTATTAAATATTTCTTCTTGGTTTTTACCACAAATTACGAGAGTGAGTTCTGTGTTTCTTCTCTTTAGGCCATGGGAAAGTTAAGACTTTTATTTCCTGCGTTTCTTGGCAGGATCTTAAATGATTTCTTAGCTAATAAATACAATTGAAAGATGGAAAATTCGTTGATTAAAGGTCAGAAGAAGTGGAAATAAGAGAAGCATGATTTAAAATTCTGAAGCTGCCTTTGTTGAAAGTCCCTTATCTCATTACATTTTTAAAAGATTTTTCTAAGGAATCTGAAAATAAAATATTCATGAAAAAATTCATAATTAGAGAATCATTAAAAAATATATTCATTAAAAATCATTAGTAAAGGCTCGTTAGTTTAAATATTCATAAAAAGTCCTCATTTAAGAATAATTAAATAAAATATTTATGGAAAAGTCATCGTAAAAGAATAATTAAATAAAATTTTCAAGATAAACATCATTAAAGAATAATTAAATAAAAAATTCATCATTAGGGAATCATTAAATAATATAGTCAATAAAAATTTATAATTAAAGACTGATTAATTAAAATATTCATGGAAATATTGCCAGTAAAGAATGATTTAAAAAAAGATTCACGAATAAATAATCATTAAAGAATAATTAAAAAATATATATAGAAAAGAATCATCATTAAAAAAATAATAATAAATTCATAAAAAATTGTACTTTAAAGAATCATCGAAAAATCGTCTACTTACCTCTAAATATTAAACTCCATTTCTGACTCAGGACAATAAGAATTAGCTACTCTATTCCATTCACCGTGCATGACAGCTCGGCGCGTGATATATCGATCTCTCAATTGGTGCGGGGTGAAAACTCTCAAAGGGGATACTGCCTCTGGTATTGTTATCGCAAATTCTAGCTATAGAATTCAATACTTTTATCGATAGAGCGAAGATTCAATACTACGGCATATGTCTCAATTTAGCCTACGAGTGAATACCTAATAAGGGTATAATTAAACTAAAAAATTGCAAATTATAAATTAAAATTATTTGGTATGTTCAAACACAGCTTTAGAGCAAATTTTCTCTGTTATCTAACTGTAATTTCTAACTTTATTTAATATCGAACATAAAAAAAATTCCTGCTCTCACTTTTCCCTGCTTTTGATATAAAACAGACATCGTGCGATTAAGTAGATAGCCAATTTACCGGCTGATTCCTGCTCCATCTAATCACAGAAATGCTCTATCTCGTTTGCTGCCTCTTCCGGTAATTTGTATCCAGCCAGCTAATCCTCGTCAATATAAAGCTAAAAACAAAAGTTTGATGCATTTATATACATCGTAAACGAAAAAAAAATTCAACAGTTGAACAATGTGCCTTTCTTCAAAAGGTGAAGTTTCTTTAAAGAAAATATTAATATTGTGCTACCACTTTTTCTATTTCATAGGATGAATGAAAAAAAGAATAAAATATCCAGAATGCTGCTTAAAAAATATATAATTACACAAAAAAAATTACAGAAATAATAGAAAACTTTTTTTTATAATCAATGTGAATCCTGAGCGTTAAAAATTCGTGAAAATAAATATAAAAAATAAAGATAAAATATTTTAAAATAATTTTGAAATGGTCACATACGTTAGACTTTGTTCTTCTTAAATCAGAACTTATTTTATCAAAAACATATTGCCTTCATTTATAGCATATATTTTTTTTAAATTGCAACAAATATGTTTGAATATAGCTGACATTGAAATATTGAGGATATATATGTAATGTAATCTTGCTTACAAGCAGGAAATGATTTCTTTTTAAATGATAGTTTTAATTTTCAACTGTTTTTATTTGGTTAAAGAAAAAATTCAGTTTTTAGCAACTTTCAAAGGGATTTTTTTTTTCTTTTTGTCAAATATGTGATCAACATTAGAATGAGTCATTCCACAAAGCAAAGCAGGAAAACAGAGTGAGTGAGAATGCATTCAAAACTTATAATATCTCCAAAAAGAATTGTTACTTAAATATTACCAAGAAAGCTTTTTTTTTTTACAAGATTCTACAGTTTTCTAGAGTAGTAAAAATTATAGAATTTAGATTCAGAGAAGTATAGGAAAACCAAAAATATCGCTCTATTCGGAAATTAAAGAGGAATAGAAATTCAAATGATAAGAAAATAATTAATCTTAAGAACTTGGATAGTTTAAATTTATTATATATATAAATTTTTTATGTTAAATCCGAGACTTTGAAAAAATAAATCGTATGATTACTTTTCGGACATAAAGATTTTGAAAACAACGCATCTATGCATTACGATATTATTAACCAAAAAACAATAAGAAAGACATTTCGAATAAAATATTTCATAAAAAATCAAGTAATCAATATTTCTCATTTAGGATTCATTACTTTTGAATTTACACTTTTGATTTTTCAGTGAAAATGGAGATTTAACATCACGAAAACACTTTTAGACGGAAAAAAATTAGGGTGTGATAAAATTTACAAGTTCTTTTTTTAGAAAAAAATTCTTATTATTACACAAGAGTTGAGGAAAAAATTATTACTAACTTCTAAGTTCTTCCAATGAACGATTACAATAAAAAAAATTCACTGTCTCTCTATTTTAAGCCATATGGAGATATATGGCACAACGCAGTAATTCATTTTTGCATCATTTTCACTTCAAGTTTTACCTCAGCCTCATTTCGAACAAGTTACCAACGGATTATTAAGATAATATATTTATTGTATTTTTTATTGTAAGCACGAAGATAAGTAAAGAAATTTAAAATAAACATTTTTAATTCATTAGTTGTAATTAATAATTATGCTTAACATTATTTTTTCTTTTTTTCCACGATCATTATATTTATTTTTAAGGATAAAACTTCTTTCAGTGGAAAGATATAATCTCCAGCAGTGTAGGTAAAACTATAAATGACTATTTTATAGATTCTTTGCAGTATTTAATTTTTTCAGGACTCCATTTTTCTTTTTTTTCTGATCAAGAAGAAATTTTACTGCCTATTTTTCTCTCATTTCTTAATGTATTTGAGTTTTTCGAGTTTCATGCTTTCATAATTTAACTGTCAGTTATTTCATTGCTATTAAATTTTGGGTGGACATAAGAATCTCCATCTGATAATGAATTTAAGGGAAAAAACCAATTACAATATTCCCTAATACTATCAATAATGAATTATGAAACATGTTAAAGAATAAAAAGAAAATAAAATATAATTTAAAAAAATGTTTTTAAAAAACCAACTAAATATTGCAATGAAAGCGGGCTTTTAAAAGCTTTTTTAAATATTTCTATTGTTTAATTCTATTCTTTCCCTTGTGTATTCTCTTCCAATTCATTCTTTCATTTCTTCGTAGCATCTGAAACCTTCATCACCGAAATGGAAAAAGTGGGGAACGAATCGATCACCATTCAGTTCAGTTCACTCTTCATAACCATCCCAGTGGCACTTGTAATCCTGATCACATTAGTAGCCGTCGTGTTCTTGCATTACTTTCACAAACCTCGAGCTGATCAATCAGGTTTACAAGCAAAATACGATGGCAAGACAGAAAAGGCAGTCGTCACTCCCCCAACAGTATACCCACATGTTCATGATGTCTCAATTATGGGCAATCCAAACTTCCACCATGCACTCGAATCATCTGACGGTACATGGTCTCACGTCCAGAGCTCATTAGTCATTGATCCTGGACAACCAGATTCCTTCTCCGAGTGCGACTCATCATTCGTGTTTTTAGGAGACCTCAACATGTATCCGGATATCATGTATAAGGATAATGGGCACGTCTTGAGTCTTTATTCCCCAAATCCTTCTAGTCAGGAGAAAACGCTGTACTTGGATCGAGTTTAATCTTTTTATCCATAAGATTCATTAAGGGATGAAAGAATTTCCGTATTTGAAGGTGCACAAATGCGCTGGAATTTTAGCTGGACAAATCTGCAGTTTTTCAGCAATTAATTGTTTAGTATACTGCTTTCTCGTCATATTTAGCTTCAGGAAATTTTTTCACCACTACAATACCGTACCGGCAGGGCATATATGCAATAACTTATTACTCTCTTCAGTGGGTTACTGCAATTAATATTATGTAAATTATAAACCTGGAAATTACAATTTTGGTCATCATACTATGCAAATTGCTGAGAAGTAGCAAATAATTTATTCGCTCTTTCTTTATTTCGAAATATTTATTTTTTTTAAATTGTTACAGCAACTTAAATCTATTATAAATCATAAGCTAAATCATAATCATAAATCATCAGTTAAATTTCAAATCTGCTTGAAAAGTTATTCTTAATCAATACCACGTACGTAATTACATCAAATATAAGTTTTAAATATTTACTAATTATTACTTCTAATAGTACTATTGGCTCTTTTTTTACTGTTTTTAATTTTCAGACAGAAATTTTAAAAAATATATACTAAATGTAATTTTTAAATTCCATCCTCTCATTTTCAAGAATTTCTCCAATGTTTACTGGAAATTTCTTTCTAATAATTTTATCAGTTTTGATAAAAACAAGAAGCATCTAATCTTAATCCGATGTATGTTTCTTGAATAAAAACTTTTTTTTTCAATGAAATATTAAAGGAAATGCATAATTCTCATTGGTGAATTTTTTTTTAATTTTTTTTAAATGATTTTTTTAAATCAAAACTCGTTCTCGAAATACACTTGATTTTTCCAAAAGTCAAGTTTTTTTTTCTGTTGTTGTTAAGCATTACTACCTTTTTTTCTCAAACAAATATCTTTATTTTTTAAAGTAAACAATCAATTTTGAAAAATTAGCACGTGCTATAAGCGTTCCATTTCATTTTGCTAATAATTTACAGAAAATATTTGTTTTAAATTTTTGAATTAACTGACTTATTTCAAATTGTTAATACCTTATCATCCATTTTCACCAATGATAACCGTTCTCTCCCTTTCGTTTTCTCAACTTATTCTGATATTTCTCAGCAATTTCAAATCCCATTAAAAAGTGATTTCAGAATTTGTTATTTTATTATTCGCATTAACAGAGATATGTCAAAATTTCGACATATTATTTAGCATTATGCTCGTCGAAAATCTCCGAGAGGCTCTTCAATTATGAGAATATGTCCCTGGATAAATAAGTACATTGTTGTTTCTTTTAAGGCAGTGACGTAATGGATGCAAGGGGCCTCTGAGATAAAATATGACTTTTTTTCGCTCCCAATCACCATTAATAGATTTTTAGATGTAAATTGAGTCCAGGTTATTATATCATTTTTTCGTCCTTCTAAGATTTAAAAAAAAAATTGCACATACGCATTAACCTTTTGTCTCTATGACGGTCCCTAATGTTTGCACCCAGTTCTTTTATAACCATTACGACCCCCTTCTCTGTTGCTACGCCTCTGCTAGGGCAATGAAGGTGTGATAGTGCTGGCCACTTTCGAAGGCTTATCTTTCATTGATATGGATCATGAAGATTTCAGAGCTTCCTTATTAATTATTTCTTTCTTTGTAATTTGTAACATAAATCAGTGGGAATTTTTATTAATAAAAAATTATATGTTTCTAATGAGTGACATAGTTAATGAAAGACATAGTAGGATTGAAAAATAGAAAAGAGGGCAACTCCTTACATGCCCTGCAGCTCTAGGGGAAGGGGGCTTGAGGAATACAGAATTTTTGAATTTATTTTGAGGTATTTACAAAGAAAGTTCGTGCACTCAAATTTACAGCAAAAAAAAAGTATTATTTAAATTCTAGAAAATTTTTCTGACAGCAGCGTCTCTTGTTAAATACTTTTTTCAAGTTTCACACAAACGTTGTTTTATAATTCTAAGAAGACATACTACTTTATGTCGATTCTATAATTAAATAACATGTAGATAGCATTAAAAAAGGTTTTGTCGTTTTTTTTTTTTTTTTGCTTTAAAGTTTTTAATTTTAATTTTTTTATCTGTGTAGGTTAGGTACTGCCCGACTTTCTTTAAAATGGTTCGAAATCAAATGTTTGTGCTTTCAGTTTTTCCAAATCTAAATCTGCTTATATACTGATTATGATTAGTAAATTTGCTATCGGAAAGGAATAAAAGTCCCCAAAACTTGCATTGCCTATGTGATATATAAAATTTTAATTGAAATGAATCGCCACTTTGCTTTACAATTTCTTCATTATTTTGATTTTTTTCAAACGCTCCTAAACAATTCGCGAAAAGCAAAGGAAAAAATCTTTAATCTATGCCATCTATGTTTCTAATACAGAATTATAGATTGCTATATGTAGTCAAAATCAATCCCTTTATCCTTCATTTATAAATAAGGGCAAAACAAGTAAGCAAAACTTAAAGAAACAAAATAATTAAAAAAATTAATTTGCATTTCAAAAAAATATTTAATGATTTCAGGGAGGAAAAGTGAGATTTTTTTTGCCTCTCAGTTTCTCTCTCTCTCTCTCTTTAAATTTAAGAATATGTTATGAAAGGTAAAATATGTAATATTGTATACACAGACAGATTTTCAGATGGCGCATTTTTTTACCTGCTGTTATATTTTGGGATTCTTCAGATGCCAGATGAGCATTTAAGAAAAGAGGGAAGGGATCGGTTATACAAATTTATTCAAATCCTTTTTGAAAAATAATAATAATAAAAGAAAGAGGTCTTATCTGTCCTGAGAAAAGGATATTCGAAAAGTTCTAAGAAAAAGAGGGCTCGGACAGGTCCCACCACTTTAAAACCCTTCTACATAGGGTTAAAGTCTGGACGAAATGGCACGACTTCCTTAAAAAATGGTTGAAAACTCAGCTTCCAAAAGACAGACTATTCAGTACGTGGGAGGGGGGGGACAGCATATATGTTGAAGTTATATTGTCGAAAGCATACCAAATCCTAAATACAAAAATTAAACATGATATCATTTATAACAACTGCACTGTGAATACTCAAAAGCTTCCATAACCTATATCAATGAAAAGTTAATTGCTTTGCTTCTGGGAGAATTAGGTGCATGGATAGATGATGACTATTTTGTTGGCGAATTTAATACCCACATTACTATTCGTGTTGAACGGTCATTCACATATGGCCATGTTCCAGGTGTTTTTGTTTACGCAATTTGCATCCATATTGTATCAGCATTTTCTAGCGCATATTATGCACTTTGAAACAAAATCTTTGAAATCTGCTGAAAGCTGAATGGGCGCACAAATTTTACAGCCGTGCAGATTGCGTGATTTTAAACCAGACTGTATCTTCAACGGCCAAAATTCTGTCATCTGATTGTATTTAAACATTATTACTGAGTCCTTACTTCGTTATTCTGCCATAACTTTTGGGAAACCCAACTATATGTGGACAGAATTTAAGCACAAAGGATCGTAAAGTGTGCGGTCCTCTGAGTGTTTTTTAAACAAATTTCACCAAATACTAAATTTGTTGTATACTAAATGTTTTTATGACGCTGCATTGACTGACGACGATTTTAAAGTCAAGTTGAATTTCTAGTCAAGATGGAAGTTTGATACTTGGTGCGGATCTGAGGATTTACATCCACCAGAAGAAGTGCAACGATATAGTTGCGAAAATCACCAAGTAGTTTCAAATACCATTTTCTTACTGTATATATAGCCAGCTTTTCAATTATTTTTCTAACAAATATCAAGATAAATCAGATATGTCAAATAAAATTTTAACAATAAAAGAACAAATCAAGTCAATTATTCGAAGAAGCAACAAATAGGAAATATATTTATATGAAAGTGCAAAAGCTGCATCAAAGCAATTGTTAATTTTTAACTTTTAGAATAAGACTGAAATTCTAGTTTTGAGATTTAAAGTTGCACAAATATTTTCTGCGTCCAAATATGAACTGTAACTATAAAACTAAAATAAATAATTCATTTTAAATAAACCCTGAAATTCTAGTTTTGGAGACCAATGTTAAAAGTATTTCTGCGTCCAAATAAGAATTTTAACTCCACTGCATAAAACACCCATAAATTAATTCAAAACTGGTGTTCTCAGATTTAAGTAATATAATAAATTTCCCCAAATATATATACAGCTAGTTGAAAACGAGAAGAAAAATATATAATATTTGTAAAAAGGTATATACAAGATTTCATTAAACCAATATTTATTGCTAATTTTACTATTTAAAAAAAACACTTTTCATTTTTGTCATTTTATAATGCTATTTTGAAGAATTGACTTTGGGTTTTAGTTAATCAACAGTGTCAAAGATTCTAGTCATTTCATGTTTTGTTTATAACAGTTATGCGATTTTTTTTTTTTTTTTTTTTTTTTTTGTAAAATTTAAAAGTATCTAGTTTAATCCTTGAACTGTATGAAGAAATGTAGCTATCAGTTTAAATGGCAACTTATAATTTATAAACAAAAGGACGTCTATAAAAAGGCCTTTGTCCAAAAGATTTGGATAAAACAATTTATAATTTCAAATCAATACCGATAATTGACTTCAAAATTTAGATTGAATTTTTAATGGAATTTTTAAAAATGAATTTTGAAGACTTAGGTGAACCTAAGGAAATGTTTTGAGGAGCCAAATAAAACAACTGTGATGTCAATTCAACATTTTTTTCCCCTTTTTCTTCCTTTTTTTCATTTTGATTGTACCTTGCAAGAAATTTTGTATTCGGATTACAAATGAATCTTTTTCTTTTTGATTTTTTATTTATATATTTATATCCTTTAATTTTGCACCGGCATCTGAAACTAGGGCATTTAGCATGCAGATACATCTTTAATTTATGAAAAGAAAGAGAAAACAAAAAGATTATAAATTTTTATATATATCTTATATTAAAAAAGGTACAGTAAAAATATATCTCAATGCAAAAGTACTGAGTTTTGAATGAAAATCTAGATTCTAAATAATATAAAAACTTGAATTTAACATAAAAAAGTACTCCTATTGTGCCCTAAGCAAAGCTTTTTTGAACGGAGAAAGGGACATGATGACAAGTAGGATGGTGAAAACTCTCTTACTTCTTACTTTTATTCGGATTTCTCCAAAATTTTGGGGAAAAACAGTGAAAAAAAATTCATCTGTCTTTAAAAATTCCATTAAATTTATCTTTAACTGTTATTAATTCAAGCTTACTATTTTTATTTCTTTTCCAACCTTTGTAGTGTTTGGAAAAGGAAAAATCTAATTGAAATGAGATCGCGAAAATTTTTTGCATCATCCCAAAAATTGCATCCAGTGCAAAAACTTTGAGCTCTTTGTCTAAATTGTATGCTTTGGTGTTTTCTTTTCTTTCCACTAGTTCAAAAATTCATTACAAATAGAAGCATTCTTAAGAATTTCCTGTGATTTTTAGTTGTTGTATATAATAAAGCTAAAGATATAATGTTTGTTGTATAATATTTTTACTATACATGTACTGTGTAAATTCAAGAAAACAAAATCGTTAAGGATCGAAAATATCTTTTTTTCTTACATTGTGCAAGAAATTATGCATGTTTAACAAATTTATTTGATTTTCACAAGTATAATTCGCCATGTATTAAATATAAAAAGTATGTTTTAACAATAAATTTCTGTCTAATCGGGGTGAAACTAAGAAGCCTATAAATTGCTCAGTAGTTAAGCTGTTATACTGAACCCTATCATAGGACATTTATTATTCATTTATAATTATCAGTAATTGTCTTAGATTAAGAAAATAATACATTCTATGTGAATGAAATTAAAGGTTTTTCTTAAGAGAGGGCTTTTTCCACCTGTTTCTCAAAATTATACATATCAATCAAGAAAAAGTTTATATTACCCATTATTTCATTTATATGAATATCTGTTCAATGTCCGACAATTGTATACTGTATGTGTTTTGTTGAAATAAAGTGTTGATTGAATGTCTGCCTCTCTTTGCTGAACAATTCTTTATTGTGAGAAGAATTATTATTGTATAAAACTCTGCCATTCACTATAAATAAAGGTTTAATATATATATTATAGGTTTTTAAATTATGAAATGAGGAAGAAATTATTCTCATTTTAAGTTAAATTTTACGATTCACAATTCATTTATATTTAAAATACATTATAAAATAATTGACATTCATTTCTGAATAAATAATTCAAATTCATTTAAATCATATGAATACTGAATAAAATTTTCATATATTATTATAGATTTTAAAATTATCAAATGTGAAAGAGGTTATTATCGTTTTAAGTTATATTTTATGGTCATAATTCATTCATTATTAATAAGTCATTATTAAATAATTAATATTCATTAATTCATGTTAATTCATTATTAAACAATTCGAGTTCATATAAATCTTATTAAACATGCAATTACATTTTTATACAACTTCATAATGCTCGAAAGTTGAAAAATAAAAATAAGCCATAGAATAAATTGAACGTATAAAAAAAACATATTTTATCATATCAAATAAATAGATCACAGGACTTTTACCAACAAATCTGGGGAGTCGGTCGTTTTATTTAAACTTAATATCACACAGTAATATATATATAAATGTATATAACAGAGTAAAATGACTTCGACAAACACCAATAACATAAATAGAAACAGTGAAGTGTGAAATCGAGATATTTAATAATCCTCATGGTTACATCAAGAAAATATCAAAAAAGCCTCATATTTTTAGACAGACACAATTAACAAAGTTGACTTTTTAGAAAAAAACTCCTAGAAAAACAGAACATTGTGAAAGGAAAAATTTAGTTCTTGAATTATTTTAACAAAGGAAATATGTTCATGAATGTCATTGAATTATTAGTACATGCCGTTAATTACATACGAATACATTAGATTAGCATAATATAATACTAAAATATTCAAAACATCCCCTTTTGGCTGTAACACAACCTGTATTTTAGGAAATGCACATACCGTTTCTATTTTAATGCCATCATTATTTATCGTTCTACAGAATTACAGATTTCATCAAAAAATTTAACTAAATTAGCTAATGTATAAATATTAAGTTAGTTATAATACTGATAGTAAGCTTAACATTTCGTAACAAATTAAACAATTATATTTGCTATTGATTCACATACATGAATATCACAATTTTAAGGAAATGGATCAATTTTTCAAAAGTGTGAAGATATTTTAAGATACAACTTTAAACATTAAAAACAAGCACTAATTTTAAGAAAACTGCAAAAGTTCCGACTAGATTCGATAATACTAAAAGGCAGTAAACTAAAAAGAATAAAAAAGAAAATTTCGATAAAACTAAAAGCAGCTAACTTCGATAATACCAAAGATCTGTGGTAAACTAAAAAGCAGTAGATAGTGGAATTTGTAAAATAATGAAAACATCAAAAATGTATTCAGCATTATTTTTTATCCGTCAACCTTCATTATTTTTTATCTGTCAGTGTACTTTTTTGGTTAAAATGATAAGACAAAAAAAAAAGTTCTTATTAAAAAATGTAATGAAATCCATGAGACGTACTTCCGAAGCAATGAAATTAGGTATATTTATATCAATGCCCTTATTAATTAGTATTGCTAAACAGTTTACTTATTTCATTTTTATGTTACTTTGAAATAAATCTTTACATCAAAAAGTGAAAAATTTGTCAATGAAAAAGAGTAAAAGGGAAAAAAAAAGTTAGAACTGTAAGAATATAATATGATCGAGTAAAGTAAAAAAGAAAAAAATGTAAAAATAACGGCATTTTTTTTTTTTTTTTTTTTTTTTTTTCAAATTTGAAAGATGCTTAATGGAAGTGAACAGACATACTCTGAAACGAGGATATTTAGTCTACTTGCCTTGATTCAAGATACAATCTTGCATCAAAAAATTAATTGTTAAAAATCATTTATACTGAATGACAAAAATATTCCCCATTTTTCAAAGTGTTTGCAAAATTAATCTACCTGTGCTGCGACTAGTTGTTAATGAACAGATATCTTAAATTTTAACGTACATTATAAATTTAATAAAAATAGCTTTTAAAGCTGCAAAAATAGATTTTTTTTTTAAAAAAAATTTAATAGATTTTCGCTTTAGTCTTAATTTGTGCATCATAATTTTAAAAATAAACTTGACCATAACTCTTCTGCAATCAAGTGGCGCCCCTCGAATGAAACCTATCTTTGATGAAATTAATTGATAAATTGATAATTAGACTTTGAAAATATTAAATTAGAATTATATCACTAAAAAAACGCTAGTAAGAAAAATTTCACAATTTTAGCACATTAGAATTGAGAAAAAATCGATTACAATAATTTATCTTTGCAAACATAAATCAAGCAAGTGACGTTATATAAAAGTGTATTAAATCATATTAATCAATCAGTATTTGAACAGTTTTTATAATATTCCTTTAAATTATTACTTTTCCCGGCTTTCTTTCTGGATAAATTAATCGTTTATAGATAATTATCAATTTTTCAAAAAAAGCTAACTTTTTCATAGCAAAATTTAGGAATATGCAGAAACTAAAATCAATTGCAAGAAAGATGGTAAATAAACCGTTTGAAAAAATTTCTTCGAAAAAAATTTTCTTATTTAATTTGAAATGCAATTTATTTTAATGTTTAATCTAACAATAGGGAGGGCCACAGTAAAATAGAAACTAGATCTCGTTTTCTTTAAAAACAAAAACTGGGTTTTTTTATTCTTCTCGTTTATGTACTGTGAATATTTATATTAACTCAGAAATTGATTTTTAAATTGCATAGTTAATTTTTATTTCTTAATAATCTTTCCATAAATTTTGATTTTTCTTAGGAATTCCTATTACTTAATTCTCCTATTAAATTATTGGCTAGTTGTTGTTTTTAATTCTCAGGATGTAAAAAAGGCAATATTGATTACTGCACTTCAAATCATATGTCTCTTCCTTCTGAAACAATTCCTGACTTATCTATAAGACAAAGAAGATTGATATTGGTCTAGAAATGAATTTGAAAATATGAAGAACAAAAATCGTAAATATACTGTTCTGTAAATAATAAGTTTTTATATCACATACTCCATGATTTCAATTTGGGTACTCTCTTGAAAATTTTTTGTTACAGTCTAATTTGAACTTCTTCTAGGTGTTAATCTACTAAACTATAGACCTGTTCATAAAGATCTGTTAGTTTTTATAATTTTTTTCCTTTAAATTATTGCCCATAGGTAACACCACTGTTTAGTTCCAAAGTTTAAATATATTATTCAAAAATAATATATTACTCTAAATTTAACCAAAAATCTTACATAAATTTTCATTACTAACTGAAAAAAATAAGTAAATAATGTTTCCGTTATCACAAAACATTTTTCAGATCACGTTTGATTCTAGGATATTTTAAAAAGTGAATCAACAACAATTCATTAGTATTTGAAATTATAAGTTCTGTGTCGTTTGTTTTTATAACAAGATATGTTATGATGTCTACATGGTTCGGATGACACAAATTCGCTTACCTTCCGTATCGATAAAACATCTGTTGATAATAGCTGAATGGTTCCCTCTGATGCCTTTTCAAAGCTTTGGAAGAATGCAGAAAAATAAATGCATCTGTGAATGAATCAGTACTTTTTACCATTGCTTAAAGGAATGCATCAAAATCTTGAATCTAAGAAAGAATCTGAAAACTTAAAATTATTTATGGGTCTATTTAAAAACAGTAGGGTCTATATGACCCAAGGGGTCGAATGGGGGTCTATTGGGACTCGAAGGAAAAATAGTTCTTAGTACGCAAATCACACATATCTAACTGCGTACGTAAAAATTTAAAATATTTTTATAATTGACTTAATATTATATTCTTTATACAAAATAAAATAATAAATCAGAAAACAATCTGCCCCTTTTTTTCCTTATGGGTTTTCGTAAGTATACCGTGACCTCACAACTTGACCTTGTGACCAGTTTGTAATTTGCACGACTCATAGTATGTAGCCAGAAGAGCGATTGAGGCTTATCCGTGTATCTTGCTGGCGAACCCATCAACCAATTAGGAGCCCTTGGCGCAGACTTGGCGAGCGACGACACTGCCGTTGGCTTTCTATGCATTAAGCGCGAAGAGAAGCGTCTAGGGGCTGGAAAAAAATTTTGCTCCGAGGGAAAAAGAGGGGAAATTTTGAGCGGGGAAAATATTCCGATTATATGCTCATTACGCCTATCCTCAATGCTCGAAATGGTTCTGTATGTGTATGGTTTTTGGGAGCTGAAAGATTGTTTTTAACGCATTTCAAATTTATTTATTAATAAATGCAATTATAGCGTGCATATAAAAAGTACCTTTCAATCATTTACGAATGTGATTATTTTATGAAATATTGTTTAATATGTTTGTAAGAATTGCAAGCTGCACAGGATACAAATATTTTGAATCCTGTACAGCTCATCATACTTTTCTGTTTGTGAACCTGTTTATATCAGTTAAGAAGTTATAGGATTAGATGTTAATTCTAGATATTTATTTTTGTTAAGAAAATAACTTTTTATGAAATACTCGTATGTATTTTTTTTTCCAGATTATCAAGCATGTAAGTTACATTTAGATAGTCTTACTTTATTTAACGGAAATATATTGCCTATATATTTTTACTAAGTGTACCCATTTTGACAATAAATCTAATACGCACAGCTATTTAAATAATTTTTTTAAAAAAAGCATTTCATTGGCAATTGATGTAAAGATGCTCAAAAGATTATCCTCAGTTGTGTAAATAAATTGCACATCAAACTAGGGATTAAATTAATGTCTTGTATTTAGCTTGATAAAAATCTTAAATTTGATTTCTTAAGATTTTAAAATTGATATTTATAAAATATTATAAAAGTTATTCCAGGTTTTAATTTTTCTGAAGCCCAATAAAAAGGCTTTTTATTACAGGATTTTTCCCATGTAAAATTTTTAAAGAAAATAAATGCTTTATATTCAATGGGAATGTGTATTTAAAATTATGGATCTTTTTATTCTGTAATGGCTATGACTTCATAATATGCTGAAAAGAAGAGCTCTGTCAATATTTTTATGTATTCTGAAGGAAAATATTTATATTACACTTTGTATATTTCATTATATCTGAAAATTTTTGAGATAAATCTTACTTTATTTTTGAAAGCATTATATTTAAGGATTGTTTAAGATTTTCATCATATTGTGCAATGAAAAATTTTTGTGTGTAATAAATCATGTTCTACTATTAAAATTTGATTTCATATATTTTTGTGTGTGATCGATTTAATTCAAAAACCAGCAACTTTTTTGTAATGAAATTATGTATAAAAAAAAGGTCAGTTAAATATCCCTAATATAGATTCTAGGTGAAGTGAATATTGACAAATTCTTCTGATTTTCAATTCTTTTTATTATAGTATTACACTGACTGTATTATATATATATACACCATCTCAATTCAAAAAAATTTCAGAGGTTCACTATTTTATTTCAGAAATTTATATGAGTAATAATGGAAAAATGTGAAACTATTATATAGTATCACTTTTAATCAAGTAATCAAACTTCTGGTATGAGTAAATTAGTCAAAAATGCTGTAATTCTTTAAAATAAGCATTTTATATCACATAAATTTTCTAAATTATTTTAGATCTTTACAGTGACTTAATTTTAGTATTTAGAAAAAGAATTTCTGTAACCTATTGTTGTAATCTATCTACTGAATAAATTTTTTATATATGAATTTACAAAGTATAAGTTATAGTTATATGACATGCTTAGTCATAATTATTTTATACATTAATGTAATTTATGTTTACATTGCTTATCCTCACTTTAAAAATCTTAAATAATTTTTTTTCTTTTTGAAATTTTTTATTTATTGTAGATTTTATACATAGGAAAATTTATTGTGCATAAAAAAGGCATTTTAACTGAATTCTGTAGCTTAATCCTTTTATACTATTCTAGTCATAAATAACTTCAGTGTTGGATTTATTTAAATATTTGCTGTGGTTAAATTACATGCTTATATTTTACTTTTAATATATATATATCTATATTAGCAGTAACTGCATGGCACTGCCCATTATATAGCATCCAAGAAGAAAAATTAGTTTTAAACTTGTCTAACCTCTACCCGATATAGCATGGGCATGTTTGACAACATCAAATAAACAGAAAATATTTAGAAATTATCAAAAATAGATACAAAACAAATTTTTATAGAACAAAACTTTTTGATATTTCATGTGTTCTGACCAAGATTAGATTTCCTTCTTTTTGTCATAACGAGATTTGAATCACTGTTTAAAATCAGATGTAAACAAAGAAAAGTATCACATATGTATACCACAGCTCTTACTGTTTGCGCATGCACAGAACAATTAAAATCTTAAATATAAAACTCCCTTTATTATTTTGACATGACTTTAATGTACCCAATAAATACCTTATACACCTTACCCAATAAATGCTCTATAAAATGGTATAAATATCTTCAGTATCCATTATTTCTTGAGTTTTTGGGGTTCAAATAAACAGACATTTTCAGGAGACTTCATTTTGTACTATGTATATACATATGTATTTAATATTATCAGCTTCATTTATAATCTGTTTTAAATATCTTTGGAATCAAAAGTTTAACTTGCTTATAATAAATAAATAATGAAACACATAATTAGCTGACATCAAATTATAGATATGAGCAAATCAACATTTATTTAATTAAAAAGATTCTCGACTCATAAATTCAATCATTTGTTTTAAATATTTACACAAAATCTTGTTCCAATTAAATTTTAAAGTGCTTAACTTTTTCACAAATTCCTATTCTTTATAGCAAAGATGTTATATGTTAGCCTTGAAAAAATGAACAAGGTTTATATGGGAGAAAAAAAGGTTGGAGAGGGAGGTTTATATGGGAGTGGTTCTTTTTTTAAATGTTGGTCTATTTTAAAAATGCAAATTAAAAAAGAACCAAAACATACTGGTATCAATGTTTCCTTCCTTGTTTGAGGCATCTTCAACTACCTTCATTCCTATTTACGGTAATAAGTTATCAGTACTGATTAATTTCAAGATGAATATCAATAATTTGGGATCTGACAGAGAAGATATTTCATGTCAAGTGAGCATGATCTCATATCTGTAAGTGCTCCAAAATGGAGAAATAACTATATCTCAACTTTAAACTCCATATTTGATGCCTTTTAAAATACTATCATTGTTTCATATCATGAAGACTTATTTGTATATATGCATAGTCAATCATTTTCCAATAACAAAATTCCACTTCATTTTTTTATGTGTGATTGATTTGATTTTGAACTCAAATACCAGCTATTCAAATATTTGAAATTATTAAAACAACCAGTTAAACATTTCTATAATAATGCAATTCCTAATGTAATGTGCATGCACATGCTTACACATAAAATGTTTAAATGCAATTCTGTAGCTGAACTCTCAGAATTAACTATGCTATAAATACTTGAATTTTGACTGCCTTCAAGAATCAGGCGCAGAGTTGAATTTATTGAACTATATACTTTCTATAGTGATATTGTGTGCAATCAATTTCACTTACACTTATTTTTAAATAATCCTTAGGGATCATTCAAAAATAATGAAATTAGTTGATAACAAATTAAAACTTAAAATAATTTTAGGTATCAAACCAACAATTATTTAATTAAAAAGATACTTAACGCATGGATTTAACAATTTGTTTAAAATAATTTCAAAAATAAAATCTTGCTCGTATTGTATTTTAAAATAATAAATTTTTTTTCATTAACTCCTTCCTTTTTATAGTAAAGATATCAAACTCAAATGTTAACTTAAACAAAATAAATAGGGTTGAGTTTATGTGGAAGAGAATATATATATATATTTTCAACAAAATGTTAATCTATTTTTAAAATGTCATTAAAAAAACACACTCAAGACAAAAGTAATATCAGTCTGCCTTTCTTTTTTTTTTTTTTTTTTTGTCTACCGGATTAATTTCAACATGATACAAGATGAATATCAGTAATTTTAGATCTGACATAAAACATATTTCATGTCATTAGCAAAAATAATTATTCAAACTTATAAGTATTTCCAAACATGGAAATAAATATCTGAGAGATCTAAAATTTTAGCTTTTCAGCTTAATTGAATTTTACTTAAAAAATAAACAGAATTGCATTGATATATTACATATGGTTAAGTACCAATAGTATAATAATGGAGAAAATTGGGATCAATCAATAAAACTGTACATACAAGAATTTAAATCCTCAAACTTGTTTCATAAGTAATTCCTCAGCCTTAAAAAAAAAATCCTTATATATTTTTGATGCCAAGTAGTTTTTTTTTAAATAAATTTGGGAAAGACTAAATATGTATTTTTAAAATTATGGTAAAAAATTATATATTATGGTTTCCAGGCCGTTGTTATATTTATTGCAATTCATGCACTTATTTTGAAGGAAAAGATATGTGATAGAGATGTAAGATAATAAAAGTACCATAACTTTGATAATCAGATACTTAAAAATATTTTGTCAAGGATATTAAGCATAAATATTATGTTATTATATAATTTTTTTATTGGTTATATTTATATATAAAACTTTGATCAATAAAATCACAGCTTTGGGCCTTTATATTTTATCTTCTACAAACACTGGTTATTTAGAGGCATGTGATTTTACATTAAAATTCTAATATCATAACATTTTAGAACTTTAAAACACCATCCTAAGGTTTAGCAATTTTTAAATATTGTTTGAAAATAAAAATATTAAAAAGTGACATTTCAAATCATAAAATCGCAATTATATAGATATATGTCAGTAAAAATTTATATTTCAAGAATAAATATTAATGTCAACTCCCCCTCCCCTCAAAAGTCAGGGAGCTAACAATAATAAGAATTTAATAAAATATTATTAAAGAAAAAATAAATTTTTGATCATGAATAATAAATGTTCCCATTTCAAATTGTTAGTTTTTCACAGTCTTTTTTTTTTAAATATAGGTACATTTAACATTTTCAATATGTTATTACATATATAACACTTCCAATAATTAAATGAAGCACAAATTTAGATTACAATGTAATTTTTAACTTTTGCTCTCATTAAGAGATGAACAAGACTCTCATTTTAAATAAATTTTTTTAAATCAAAAATAAATAGGACCAGCAGATTACATTTAAACTAAAATATATTCTCGTAGCTGTATGAGCAATTATCTACTTCATGATCATCAGTTTAATAATAACTGATTTGTCTGTCAAATGAAACATTAAATACTTCACTGACATAGATATCAAGGCTAAATAGGCATGTACTCAAAACTTCAATATGATTTTACTGTTTATTTGCAAAATAATAATATAAATAAATTTAAATGCCATTCCAGTAGAGTTTAATAAAATTCACTTAAATTATGAAACTGAAATGTATCCACTTTTAATATGTAAATTTATTTTTCCTTTAAATTGAAATATTAGACTCATATATATATTCATGACTACAATTTCTGATTATATATTTCATACATATAGTTGAGTATGTATTTAATACAAACCTAATTATATGTGTTTGAAAACATTCATTAAGAATGCATACTGGTGATGAAACGTATATAACAATAAATTTATAAAACCAAAATTTTCTCTAATAAATACAAAAGCTTTCAATAGTTACTAACTGATCAAATAAAAATAAAATACTTGTATGTTGTCACAAAACTCCATATAAACAAATTGTATGACATCGTGTTTTTATTCCGAAATACGTTTGTAAGTAAACAAACTTTCAAATAAATCAAAGC
>JAPMOQ010013963.1:2578334-2645992 GCA_026543055.1 Argiope trifasciata
TATGTAAAGACACTTATTTACATTTTATATCGTAAGAGAAAATAGAACAAACATTTTTTTAGGGGGCCGGAGGGGATTTTCAAAACATTTTTTACACGTTGCCAAAAAAGTTTTTCATAAAGTCTAATTCGATATCGATTCTAAATCGATGTTGATTGAAGTGATATTACATACTTATTCACACAGAAATTCTTGGCTAACCTTCACTCAGACATTTACATTTATTGGAAGGTTATGTTCTGCTCAAGGTATAAATTGAATGGATCTCTTCAATCAATAATGCAAACATAAGAGTTTATGAATTGTTAAAGACGCAAGCTAAAATTACTGTTCTTAGAAAATTTAATTATTTTTTCACGAGAAGAAAATATTGCTTATAAGAAATCACTAATCGAATTCTTTCGGCGCATTTATTTTTTAGCAAAGAAAAATAGCATTCAATGTAGTATCATTTTCCAGATCCTAATCGTGGCGCCATCTATGTAAAGTCAGGATTACAACATACTACTTTATGAAATTCCTCGTCAAAAGAATGAATATTGTGGATTTTCGGATTTTTAAAAATAGCATTTAGGTGTTTTGGTGATTGACATAGTAATTATATAACCTTTAGGATTTTTTGTCCAAATTTAAGAATGCAACAAGATGTAATGGCGGTACTTGAGCCAACGATGGATTTTCACAACATCAGGATATAGGTGCTAAATTATTTTGAGCCCCCCTTCTAGGTAAATCATATTTATAACTAGAAAATAATGTGATTTAAACGTATTTAAACGTAAACAGCATTTTTTACATTATATATATCTGTCAAACAAATTAAAAAAGCGCTCCTTTTTAATTAAGAAAAAATGTTGCCCTAAAAGGATAAAATAGCAGTTCTATTTAGTAACTATTAATAGTATCATTTTATCAGCAAAAATGATGAAAAAATAATTCAATTGAGGTAATCAGCCTTACCTTATCTTCCAGGCCCACACTATAGTTGAGTAATAATTTCACTTTCACACAAATAATCTATAATCTTGGAGACAAAACATTTATTTTCACGTCACGCACACCAAATAACACTTAAAATCAAAAGCTTCTCAAAATTAAGTTTAGATTTCCCCCGAAGACCATCTATTGATGCTTTCACTGGCAGGTCTCGGTATCAACTGAAGAAAGATCGCGCTGCTGTCGGATTCCAAAGTTCCAAGATCGGAGGAGTTCGTGACAAGGAGAAATTATTACTATTTTCATTCTTTCCAAACTTTGAATTGGTATAAACAATGTCAACATCCCTTAATCGAAAGATTGAGCGTTATTTTCTATTAACAATGCAGGTAATAACAATAATAATAAAAATTAAATACATAAAATTTTTTCTTCTAAGATTTTTTAATTGTACTAAGAATTTTTTAAAATAATTCTTAAAAATATGATCTAGTTGAAAGAAATTGCTAGTTTAATTATTTTTCTCTGACCCTTCTATTTGATGTTCCGAAAATTGCAATTGCACCTTATTAACTTTTAGTAAAAATGCATATTAAAAATAATTACATTACAAGTACTAGTTTCAATAATACTTTCTTTAAATACCTTATTAAATTCATTTTTTCTAAAAATAACAATTAAAAATTATTTAATAGATGGAATCATTTATTTAAATATCATTGAGTAACTTAAATAGCTTTCAGTAAAACAGCTAGACAAAAAAATATTAAAACAAGTTGAAATAACAGAAATTTCCTGAAACCGACTGATAAAGATTAAATTATGAAACAATAACAAAATAAACGAAATTTCATAAAAATCCATGAATGGGATAATATAGAAATTATTAGTTTAAATTTGATTAATCTGCTGCCTATTTACGTAAAACCATACAGCTATCAATTCAAGAACATTAAAAATAAAATAGAATGTTTAAAATAAACTATTGCTATAATTATCAGATAAAAACTAATAAAAGCATTAATGTTATTTTGTTGATATTTTTAACACAGAAAAATTAGTAAATTATAGTTATAAATTTAACAAACGGCAAACATCTCAAGACTTAAAATTTAAGATAAACTAATAAATCTTTCACTCATAAAATTTTAAATGATATAATTGCAAAACACACTTCATGCCGAGTTCTTTAAATAAGTTCTTTATTGTCATATGAACAATCTGTTCTGATCTGGTTATTAAACTTATAACTAAAATAATCGTTCTAAACGATTCATGAAATTAAACTTATTAAAAAGAGAAAGAAGTAATATGTATCAAATGTGTGATTAATGATTAAATGTTTCACTGACCAAAATTGTAAATGTAATTGTTTTAATAATCGGGAGGGAAAGAGTAAAATCGTATTATTTCCGACAGATAAAACTATTATATTAGACAAGAAATTATCACAGCACATTTATATAAATAAAAATGAATGTTTGTCTGTATGTCTCTTATGCCTTCCTAAACCGTTCGTCCGATTGCGATGAAACTTAGTCATCTTATTGTTTACACCTACGGAATGGTTATAAGGATATTATTATCTAAAATTTAAAAAAAAAAATGAATCTTAACTGTATCTGTTTACCAAGGATTTATCTCCAAATAACTCACCGAGGAGACAATATATTCTGTAGAAACACTAAATCCAAATCAAAGGTTAATATTTTGTAGCTATAGTACCCAAATGTCATGCACATCATTCTCAGAGGTAACAACTTTATTACAGATTATACTAGAAAATTTTGGGGAGATCAACCCTGGGGGTTTTATATTTTAATTAAATTTTAGAGTTTTTCGTAGTATCCTCCAAAAATATTGCAGTACAAATAATTTTGCATCATCTCAATTTTTAAAAATTATCGTTTCAACTATAGTAATGATTTTATGGCATAAATATATTTTCTATGTTTAATCAATTTTGAAAGAAAATATTTTAATAACATTTTCTAAAATTAAATTTAAGAATTCTGAGCGAATATTAACGAGTCATGAGATAAAACAGATAATTCCTTTCATTTCCATTTTGAAAGAACACCAAGTTTTACAATTCTAAAAGAATGCACAAATCTAATATATAAAAATGAATATTTGTTCTTTTTCGTATTTTATATACTGTCGTAACTTCATCCTTTTTCGATAAAACTTTGTAAAATTATTGTTGATTTCACTTAATATTATTTTTTTTGGTGGCAGCAAAGCGCCGGGTACCATAACTACTATATTTTTATTTATATATATTTAAATTATAATATTACTATTTTATAACTATTATATATTTATAACTACTTTGATATCCAATTCAAATTTAATTGATTTTCGTAATTAAAATATTCACGATATTCAAATGCATCGAATACACATATCTTTTTTATCATGAAAATTTATTATTAATTTATATTTTCAGATATTTCTTTAAAATAACTTTAAAACACTAATGACTTCTTATTTTAAAAAATTCCAAAATAAATAAGGAATATATAACTATTTCAATTGCAATTTTCTGAAAACATACTTAACAACAACAACAACAAAAGAAGCATTATTCGTAGGAATTATTTCCCTCACAGGGAAAAAAAACAATTGAAAAATACACTTCATGCAATAGCTTTAACCAAAATATATATTACAAAAAATGAACTATTTTATTAGTTTGGTATAAAAATTACGCGAATGGTATTTATTATTCAGTAGAAGAAGAATTACTGTTAGATAGATAAATTGTGGATTTTCATTTCATTTTCATTTTTTATGTCGTTGAAAATCTGCTTTTTATTTTTGCCGGTATTAAATATTTTGAAACCATGCCGACATTTTCAGAAATACCGTATCTTTAAACAGGAAGGCCAAGTATTTTTAAAAACTATGTATTTAACCACTCTGCATCAAAATTTATTGCTTTATTTTAATTTCTTTAAATTTTTGCACTTAATCTTTGTTCTTATCCCCGTCTTGAACCGTTGGCAATGTTTAGAGATATTTGTCCAATGGGAGTTGAAGAGGCAGAATGGTAAAAAGACACCTTACTCCCTGGGACATAAATTTAGAAGGATCATCCCCTTTTTTCACAGATGTGGAGGCATCAAATTAGAAGACTCTTCCAGCTCGTGAATGTGTCCCTGCTTATAAAGAAGAAATGCTCACATTGCCTCAATTTCGTTTACTGTCAATGCTTCTGAATATTATTAAAAAAGGTTTTATTCACCAAATACGGACATTTTACTAAGACGGACGAGAGTCAGAACTATATATTTTTCTCACCTTATATTGCAATGAATTAAAATTTTGAAAAATTAAAATAAAGCAATAAAATTTGCTGCAGAGTGGTTAAATACATAGTTTTTAAAAATACTTGGCCTTCCTGTTTAAAGATACGGTTTTTCTGAAACATTCGGCATGGTTTCAAAATATTTAATACCGGCAAAAATAAAAAGCAGATTTTCAACGACATAAAGAAAATATTTTCAAAAAATACCAAGCTTTTTTCTTCCGAAAAATGAACTGTTCGCGTTAAATCGTAAAAACTGAACGGTTCTTAAATTTCCTGAAGCACTTTATGATGAATGTTGTAACTACTAACGCATCATACATAACACAAAATTGTTATACACAACATACATTTGATTATAACACATTTGAAGATACTAATACTTAAACATTTCCAAAATTAATAAGTAATTCGGTAGATTTAAATACTTGTCAAATCCCCCGCCTCAAAAATCTAAATAAGCATTTGTAGAAGGGGGAAAAACAAAAAAAAAACAAAAAAGAAGAGAGGAAGTAAAAAAATTTCATAGTCTAGTTAAGGAAAAAAAAATTAAATAAAGCACAGCGGTGAAAATGTTAAATTAGCGACTTTAATTGTCAAATCTTCGGCTTTAATAAATTTTAGCATTCCTATAACTGAGTTCACTTTAATGAAAATCCACCATTTATCTTTCTAACAGTAATTCTTCTCCTACTGAATAATAAATACCATTCGCGTAATTTTTATACCAAACTAATAAAATTGTTCATTTTTTGTAATATATATTTTGATTACAGCTATTGCATGAAGAGTATTTTTCAATTCCTTTTTTTCCCTGTGAGGGAAATAATTCCTACGAATAATGCTTCTTTTGTTGTTGTTGTTGTTAAGTATGTTTTCAGAAAATTACAATTCAAATAGTTAAATATTCCTTAATTATTTTGGAATTTTTTAAAATAAGAAACAAATGTTTTCTTGTATTTGAAAATATTAAATTAATAAGGAAATAACAAGCCAAAAAATTCAAATAAGCATTTCATATTTTTATTATTTTTTTGTTATCAAATGCTTTTTTAATCAACATTCATACAAGGCTCTTGAATGAATTATCTTTAAATTATTTTAAAATGACATTGAATAAATATTTATGATAGCTGAGAAAAACTATATTTTTAATTCAAAGAAAATGCAATTTGTTTGTCTCGATACTTGAAAAATATGTATAGAAGCTGATGTTGCAGCGATGTTTTGTGGTTCTATTTTAGTTTTTCTTGAATATCTTTAAAAGTTAATTTTGTAGCTTGATGATAGTGGACAAAATAAAAGTCTGCACAATTTGTCTTCTTCACGAATATTAAAAAGTCCTGAAATCAAATCCATATTTGTATTAGATGCAGATATCATATATGAAGTTTTGAGTCAAATCTTGTCATTGTGTCAGGATACACTTAAATTTAGTAATTTAAACTTAATACACCTAAACTTAGTAATTTAAAAATTTAGTGAATAAGCTGACCGATCATTTTGATTGCCACCAAATGTGATAAAAAAATTATAAAATGTAACTCCTTATTTTCACAATTAAATGATATGTAAGCATCATAGTCGACAGAAATTTAATGAATTTAGAATGCATTCTTATTCGAGGAATTAGATGCTTGAAGATTATGATAACCAATTAATAACTTACATTCTGCGAAAGTTGTATTGAATTTGTGTAGCTTTGTCATTTTTGAAAATTCAATTAAAGTATAATAACTAAAACTTTTTTTCTGGTTTTTTTTGGTCATTGTATGCCATTCAAAAAGTTGCTGCCATCTAAAGACAATAAAAACGACATTTGTTTACTAAATATCACGCCTGATAACAAAAAAAAATTCAACTGATTTTTTTTTCAGTCAGCGTTTGTTTCCTCGTTACGTTTACAAAATATCTCGCAACTCAGTTTCATTATTTACTAGTTTTTAACACTATCACCATTTGTCGACAAATCGCATTGATTACGTGATCTGATATGCTATAACGATGAAAAGCATCTATAGATTATTAAAATAGCAATATGAACTTTTTGCTAATCAATCGAAAATGTCTGATATTTAATCTGAGTAAAACGTCGTATTTGGTGAATACGAATATGCGTTCACAAAAAGCAAAATCGACATTTATCTCCAAGTAGCAAACAGATTTGGGGATTTCATAGACAAGAGATGTTTCCTTCAATGACTGATTTACTTCGACTAAATGGCCGTAAATACATAGAAAAAACGACCGATGAGACATAAAATTTCACACAGAATATTCCGTTTAATTAACATTTAAAATATTTTCTGTTCAGGAGGAAAAATCTTGGGGAGGGGGCACTGCTCCTGTATTTTCCCAGGTTTCCAGAACTTCACTGATTGGTCTATTCTTTTACCCCACCCTCCACGCCACTACACCCTTGACTAGGAGAACTGCTCCTTCGCTTTTGCCTCTTTCTTTTACCAAGTTTTCTACAGCCATCAACAGATGGCGCGACAATTTCTTTTCTCCTGTACAATTTCTCCTCTTGCTAATTGGTCGCTCCTCAAAAAAGCGGTATTACAGTAACTTCGAATTCGGCGCTCCATCATGAGTATGAAATTGAAAAGGCAAGTTGGCGCAGGAGAATAAATGACACTTAATTCGAATTTTGAATAACTCATATTTAAAAAAGACAAAAGAAAGGTAAAAAATGAATCAAAAGGTAGAATAGAACACAACTAGCTGTACAATGTATAGTTCTTGAAGGCATCAAAATTCGTTTATTGGGCATAATTCAGTGACACATCCCGAGAAGAGAAACGCAGTCAGCCAACCGGTGTTCGTATCCTCCACCACACACTCAAACAAAAGATTTCCATCACACACTTGATTTATTATTTGACTACTTTTCAGTTTCATATTGCCCTGATCGAAGCACATTTAGATTAAATTCATGTTATTGGTCATATTTTGTTGAAAATCACTCATAAAGAAAAGATACATCAAGAAATTTCAAAAACATGGATACAATCATAAATTTTGGGCTATTCAGAGGTGAAGCTGCTTTTTTAAGTTTTATTTTTTGAGAAATATCTTTTTAGCATTGCTCGTTTCTCAGCTAAAGTATATTCCTGGTAGAAACACAAACACGCTCTGGATACTATTTTTTTTATATTTAAAGATACAGCTATAAATGTACAATTTCAGAAAATTAATTCATCAAAAAACAATATAGGCAAGTGTTCCCCCAAAATGGAACGATCTTTCATTTCTCTAAATATTGCACTTAGGCATATGCTTCCAATCACAAAGTTTAATTAAATAATGAGAAAAATAATAAGAAAACATTCTCCATTCTCTCTGAAGGTTAATCGTGAAATGCTCTTTAAAAAATTAACTTTTTATCCTTCTCCCATACAACAAGAATATCAATTAACGAAATGATTCTTTAACATTTATCAATGCTAATAGAAAATTTCCCATTTCTATTTGTAGATATATATTTACTTTTAAATTTAGAGGACTAATAACAAATTTAAATCGAAAAAATTATTTTAGAGGGTAAATTTATTCAATACCAAAGGAAAGACTTATGCAAATATTTATCTAGTAGTAGTACTTCACAATCGTTATGACCTTCTCATGATGAATCATCATGAATTTGTTGATTATGAATAATATTGCTCACTTTGATTGATCAACAGCTGCAGCTTCTAATTTATAAAGATGGAAAGAGAAACTGGACATTTAGGATATCTCTGAGAAACACTAGAAAGACTGCAGTATAAGAAAATAAGTCTAGTTCGCAACTGTGGGCTTTCTTTAGAGTAGATATTTCATTATAAGAAGCAATTGCAAATACCGACAATTTGCTCTGTAGATGATCAGTGACGAACTGGATCTGAAAATAGTTGTTGCCAAGATACAATATCAACCCCTCCTACCTCCAATGCTATGACTCAATTTTTTTTTTGTAATGAATAGATGAAATTTTCAAAATTACATGAATTGAAACCAAAAGACGATAACATAATTTTTCCAATAATGCTATGATTTTGTACATCATTTTTCACATAAGAATATAATATGTTTTTTTTTTTTAAGAAATACATTCATTTGCATGTGCACTGGTATTCAGAATACCAGTGCACATGCAAATGAATGTATACTGTGAGATAATTTCTGAAAACTCTAATAAAGATGTCTCCCCCTACTCCCCAAGTTTTAGTTTTAAAGTGTCTGCGAGAATTGTGTGCTCTGGAGAAAAGTTAAAAGAAAAATAATAACGAATACATATTTTGTGAACGCTTTTTCTACAGACTTAAATGAAAATTTGACACAAAACTACGATTTTAGTAAAAGGTAACATAGCAAATTTCATTTATTAATATTCTTGAGTTTTCGAGTTACTACGTTTACGTGTAGGATAAAGAATAGACTGACAGACGATCAACTCTTTGACAAATTTAGCTCCTAATTTGTTAAATATCTATGCTTTATCTGCTGAAACAGTATATACCAAATATCATGTATCTTTCTTCCGTTTTTGAGCTATTTTGCTTGAATGCATGCAAAAACACAGCTAGATAGTTGGTCTTTGACCAAACTTTGATACAAAGCAACACTGCAAATAATAAATCTGCGTATAAAATGCTGCTTATCTAGCTCCTTTTGTTTTGAAGTTATCATGCTCAATCATACTAGAACAGACAGATTTTGAGAATGGAGTTGGTTCAAAATTTGATAGAATTCTACGAATTTGATAACCACAAATCAAATTCGGAGAATTTTTCTAAATTTTTGAAAATTTATAATCCTATGTTGAATCATTCTTTAATAAAATGTTGAATACTCAAGTATTTTTTAGTTAGTAGAAATTATCTAAAACATTCGATTTGGATTCCTGGATAATCGAATTATTTTTCACTCAAATTCGTTTTGTTTCCAACGGTCCCTTGAATTTCCTAATAAAATAATGCTATTTTTTTAAAAAAAATTTGAATGTATTTTGACTAATTCAATAAATAAACTAAAAAATGTATTCGTTTCTGAATTTTTAAAAAAATCTAAATATATTATATCCATACATTTTCTTTTCTGTGATCGTAAGAGAACTTTTAACTTTAATTTGAAAGTTCTCAGGAAGTATTATTAGCGACTGATTATAGGCAAACATTCTGTGACTAGTTTCTGTCATATTCCAAGATTTTGTCTTCCTTAGCTTTTAAATTTCCTATTATTACCCATAAAATTTAATCAAAATTTGAATCGCTATGGCTGTTAACACATTAAAGACGGGGGATATTGACGAAAGTTTGCTAGGTAACGTGGATCAAATCTTTGTACTTTAATGTGTTAAACTAAAATTTTGGCATATTTATTTTATACTTTTCTTATATCTTATCCTTACATTCAATATTTGTAAAAGAATTTTTCTGTAGTCTCCTGCCCAACACTGTTACATAATGTCTGAAAGAAAAGTTTTGGAAAAATCTGAAATTCCTTTAGGACTGGGGTATTTTCTATTTTTGTAAAAAGTGTTTCGAAAATCACTAAATAATTAAAATGAACTTCCTAGAATAAATTTGGAGAAATAATAGAACTAAAAATTTAAGGAATAACAAAATAAAATGAAAAAAAAAAATTATTGTTGAAAACAGGAACACACATGAAGAATAATTGCCAGAACACATTACTGAAATTTTAAAAGCTTCAGAATTGACAATTAACATTTTATATTAGTAATAACTATTTATTTGACTTATTTTCATATTTTTGATAGTGAAAAATTAACTGTCCCCAAATGTTCTGTCTTCAGCACTATTTCAGCATTGGTAAGTCAATATTAAACATTATTTTCTTCATAATATAAGAAATATTAATAATGTATGGAGATAATCAACTATCAGTAATTTGAAAAGATAATCCTTCTCAAATGGCAGTGAAAATAAGAAGTATATATACATATATATATATATATAGAGAGAGAGAGCTATATATATATATATACATAGAGAGAGAGAGAGCTATATATATATATATACATAGAGAGAGGGATAGCTATATATATATATATATATATATAGAGAGAGAGAGAGAGAGAGAGAGAATAGCTAAAAATGTCTCATTATGAAATTTTCTTTGGTCAAATTATCTATAAGATTTCACTTGAATTTCGAATAATCTCAGAATGATAATGAGTTTGAAATAAATTGCAAAAAAGATTCTTCTTTCAGTATGAGCTGCATTTTACAACTGAATGTCCTAAAAATTATATTTCAAATGCAAAGAATATTAGAATACTTTTTTAAAGTTGTAATAGAATTGTTTATGAAATAAATGTTTCAAGGTTAAACAATTTCTGATTTTTTTTCTAATGCGATTTCTGTACTTCAGCATCAGGTATTTAGATTAAAAATTATTTATTTTACACTTTTTGAATGCTTATTATCATTTGAATAACCACTTCAACTTAAAAATACTCTTTTAAGCCTTGTTCCATTTTTAAAAGAATTATACCACATGAAAAAATTCCCTTTGTGGTGGCATATTACATTTAAACCATGTGATGCATGATGTTAAATTCCTTTATTATTAAAAAAAGATATTTTTAAATAAAACAATAAATAATTTTGAAATATTATCATGCTACAATATTTTAGATTCGATGTTTCTAAATTTTAATTAATAAAAAAATTGAGCTAGATTTTGGAATTTTCTGAAGTAATTCTATAAAACAAATATTTGTAGCTACATTACAGGATTCATTTGCATACTAGGAGAAACACTTGGCAGTTTTTCACTATGAAGATCATTTATTCAAGAAGTTTTCAAACTTCCTTCCATTAGTGTTGGTTCATTATGTGGAAAATACTTTACTTATGTTACCATATTTTTCTCTGGGTAATTAAGTAATGGCTTGTATTAAAATAGATTTTTTTAATCCAAAACATCATTTAATTTGGACAAATATGTTTTGTTTTATATTTTTATTTGTGCAGGAATAAACAAACTCAGTAATTATTTTATAAAGGGGAAAAAACTTAAATTGAATTGTAAACATAGTTGCTTTTAAGACAACAATCCAACTAATTACATAAACATATTTTGCTAATTATAGAAATAATAAGTAAGAGTGCTATAAAGAATTAAGGTAGAAATAATATAGCAAAAATATTAAGAATATTTTAAAAAAATAAAGCATAAATAATATTTTTGTTAGCATATGATGATTAATATTATAAGTATTTTATGACCTTGTTGAAACAGCAATGTTACCAACACCATAAAACAAAGAAGTTTAAATTCAAAATCATAAGCAACATTTGATGGAACTAGTCAGGTCAAGTTAAGAAAAGCGAGCACCTATGGTAAATCAAAAATAGCTATCTGATTTTGAAGATGGCTGTGCAACAATAACAAATGATTTACTTTCTATTTAATGCCATCACCATACAATTCTAAAAACAAGCATCGTGTGAATAAAGGATTTTGCACAATTGCCTTTTAAAAGATTTTATTGTACATTTAATACAGTTACAATGTATTTGATACAGATATACACTAATGTGCTTATATTTACATCGATAAATTAAAACATGCTTAAATATTACACAATTTATTTGTTATACCATGAATGTATTATTTGAGTACACAGATTTTATATACTTAAATAATACATATCCTAGTAAATCAACACATATTGTTCACCTTATATGACACTGACACATCCACAGTTTTTCTGATCAAAATAAAATAATGCAGACAAATATGATTAATTGATATAAGGTTGTTGGGTTACCAATTGTTTTAATTTTTGCTTTGAAACCAACAGTTAGCAAACACTAAAGATTAAATAAGTCCATTAAAGATTCCCCATATATATGAATCTGCTGCATGCAATAATAAAAGATGACAGTCTGGCATTCTCACATTGATGTGGCATATAAGTCTAGAGGAAAAGTGGCAATCAGTCTGTGGTTTTTATCATCTGACACAGTTCATAAGTAGGAACTTCGTCACAAAAAAAGGCCATCGTGTAGCTTCAAAATATATGCATATCTTGTCATGAAGCTTTATTTTAACTAAATTCTGCTATATCAAGTTAAATAAATTAACTATTGTTTGGTATATTAGTTTATGATTTTTAGTTGAAAAGAAGAAAAAAAAAATCCTGATTTTGTTTATGCAGTTTTTAACTGAGATAAAATTTTCCATTCCATAAAATCAGTTGAAATATCTGATTTTATTCTATAAACATAATATAGCATCTTTCTTTAATAATGTTATCTGAATAGGAATATATTTCACATATATGTTATTACTGAATTTCTACTGAGTGTAAAACAAATTGTGAGATTCGTTGTTACTAAAAATGCAAAAAATTTCTCTAATAATTGTAAAGAATACCGTTTGAAGATGAAAACAAAAGAAAACAGAATATTTTAAATATGTCTCAGAAATCCTATAAATATATATATATTTTTTAATTATCATTTTTATCTCATAATTTGGAACTTACTTCATTGTCGTTTTTATTAATGAATTTTTCTTATAAATTAAACACATCTGTCAAACTAGCATATAGAAAATTCATATTAAAATTTTATTGAAAATATTGCAGGCTCAATGAAATAAAACTATTAACACTCCTCTCTCTGTACTACTATCTAATTAATTAACAGCTATAAAGTAATGATACATTTAACACATGGGTCAAAATTCCATAAAAAGTTGTTTAAATTAGAATAATTTTGTTTATATTTGCTTAAAAGTAGGCCTTATTTTGATATGATGTTAGATTTGCTACCATGGGGCCTTCTCATCTATTGTCTGTCAAAACACTAGCGGAAACTACAGCAATTCTATGAATATGTTCCAATTCCCACCAACTATTTTTCTTTGAATGTTTCAGAGAAAGGAACACATAAAATCAACATTGTCACTTGTGCGTTGAGCTGTATAATGACATTTCTTCAGTGATTGGTGCAAAATATTGTTTTTATTGAAATGCCGCATCACCAGATTCGTTTACAACAGCTTGTTCCTTTTCTCATCTTATATCTCAGGAATGTTCATTTAATATAAATTACTACTCTTTGAGAGTTCAAATGAAGCACATTTCATGTTTCATATGCTCTTTGTAGATAATTTCAAAATAATCAATATATAGAAAAAATGAAAAAAGTATTAATTTTCCAATATGAAAGGAATATTTCTGGCTTTCTCTTGTAAAGTGGCTTACAAATATTTTCAAGTGTTTTTTTTTAATTATTATAATTAATTCCAATGCTGTTATTACAGTTTAGAAGGGTTCAACCCCCTTTCCAATTTAAAGAATCTTAAACTGTAACTGTATTTAAATTTACTTTTGGCATAGAATTGGGTCCTTTAAAACTTGTCAATTAATGAAATTTGATAAATGAGGACAAATTCTCAAGAAATTTATTTCATCACATCATGCTGTAGTCACCACCATTCTAAGGAATATCAGAAGGAAATACAGCCCACATTGGCACAGATTTTGCTGCTCCTTCATTTCACCCATTTTAGTCATGATGAGAAGATTTTATTCTAAATTCTTTCCAGCTCCTAAAACTCTCAAGGAATTTATTTCAACACAATATGTTGTAGCCATTATTCTAAAGAATATCATAAGAAAATGCAGTCCACATTGGCACAGATTTTGCTGCTCCTTCATTCCACCCATTTTGGTCATGATGAGAAGTTTTTATTCTAGCTCACTTTGAAGCTCCTAAAATTCTCAAGGAATTTATTTCACCATAAAATGCTGTAGTCACCAATCTAAAGGATAACAGAAGGAAATGCAGTTCAAACTGACACAGATTTTGCTGCTCCTTCATTTCAGCCATTTTGGACATGATGAGAATTTTTTATTCTTAGCCCACTTTTAAGCTCCTACTCCTTATTCTCTACTTTTCCTCTACCTGAAAACTTACATGTTGGAAATTGATGTTTAAAAATGAGAGTCTTTCATTTTCAAATTCAGATGAGAAACCAAATAATACAGTTCCTGAAAAGAAAGAAGAAAAAGAAAATGAATATATGTGCATTTGTGCACTAATGTTTACTTATGTTTATCAACTTTTTGAGGAAAATCAGACTTCATCTGATTAAGTATCAGTTCAAAATTTCTTTTCAGGCAATATTTCTTTTTTCGACGTTTTACACCTAAGATTTTTGAGACATCATGCAAGAAAATATGTTCCTGAATAGGTAAAGAGCATCAAAAGTAATGGTTCTAAATCATACAATCAAAAAATAGATGCTTTTGAGGACAAAAACAACAGTAGATGCCTAACTTGTACCCTCCCCACTGCCTCATTTATATTTTTACACATTAAGTTCAATAGAAGTTCCTTAAAACAAAAGATAAATAAAGCAGAGATAACAACAACAACAAAAATACTGTGCATTGTAAGTGGTCAAAAAACACCTATAGTCAGCATCATAAATATCTACATTTACAATGTCAATAATAAAGATAAAAAACAAATAATTTTTATTTTACGTACTCATTATGGCAATAAATGAAAAGTAAATGAACAACAATAAATAAAAGATTAAATACGAAAATAAGAGCATTTGAAATTGGTTTGCAACCAAAATGACCGCTTCTGCCTTTTGTATGATAATTTATAAATATTAAATTCAAAGTAGATATTTGGTTACCTGCCAATTGATGTTACACATCTTTTATAATGTATTTTTCATGGATATGATTTTTATTTCCACTGATAAATTTTATACTTCCAAATAATTTCTCAATACACTGTTTATTACCATGAAATATTTTCTTATTATATAAAATACTCGATTTATTTAATATTAAAATCATGCTTTCTTTAAGGAGACAACATTTTGTTTTTGTTAACGATTTTTGTTTCAATTTCCAATTACAGATTTTTAGTTTCACTTTAATTTTACAATACTACATCCTTTTTATCCAAACACTTTAATTATGGGGAAAAGGATGAAACCTTTTATTCTTAACAAAATGCATTTTCTGAAAAATTCTTGCACTTGGTTCTTTTAACAAATATTTTCTTTCTCCCACTTTATAATTGCACTTTTCTTGATACATTTTTAGAAACTTTGTTTCTATGTCAGGCTATTTCATTCAGTTTCTTTAAAAGTGTCAAATTCTAAAATCTAATATCCAATGGATATTTGGATACTAGATTATGATGACTGGTAGATCTATTAACATTTTCTCCCCTCCCACCTCTGCTCATTTTAGTTATTCAGATATTTTGTGCAAAATATTTTATACTAAAAGGCCAAATTAATCTGGCAAGATCAGAAACAAATATACAATTTTACATTAATTTCAATTTTTATTAAATTTATTTTTCTCACTTCTATCAACTACCAACAGTATAACGCATTTATATTAATTCTTTAACAGCCAGATAGTAAGAATATTGAGTAAACAAACTGATATCCAAAAGGTGGTAGTAAATAGCATCTTAAAATACAAATATAAACTACTATTTCCAGCATCATAGTACAAAGTAAAGGCTAATGCAACACGGGTGTTAACATATTCAATACATTAAAAGCCCATTTGAAGTTAATTTTTCAAAATTCAGAGTGAGACAAAACAGTTAATAACAAATAAAACTGGTGCATAATAACATAGTTTATTCATTATTTGTGTTCATATTAAAACACATTTGATTACAAGTGTTTAAAAAAAAATTACCAGCCAGAAATATTTTTCCTGAGTGCAATGAAATAAACTTTAAATTTTTAAAAAATTAGAAATACATCTAATCTTTATATCGCATAAAAATAATATAAAGTTTTAAGTGAAAAGAAACAGTTCTGGAATTTCAGATTTTTTTTTTTTATTTCATAAGAAAATTTAAGTAATAAAATATTTAGAAATAAATTAATACTAGAACAAAAAGGAGATTAAGTACTCTATTTGGAAAATAAAAGGGGGGAGGACAAGGAATAGAAAGATTCAAATACTAAGCGTATGAAATGAAAGTGAGAAACAAACAAAAGAGACTTTTTTAAGTTATACAAGAGATCAAATAAACTTTATTGAAATTTCTATAAAATTAAACAGAATCGGTGGAAAAAAAAAAAGAAAATACAATAAATAGAAACCTAGAGCTCAGAAAAGCAATGAAAATAATAAAAATCAACCAATATTGCAAGACAAGAAAACTCGAAACAAAAATAACTGAGACAAAGGAAGTTGAATTTAAAATTTACGAAAATTATTTATAAACTTGAGCATCAAATCATGTGGAATAAGTAAAATAAAAAGGAAATATTTCAATATATAAACGAAACAACACCAAAAAGAGAATTTTCTTCAGTGGTATAAAATCATTCCAATTCTTGACATAAATGTTAAAAAAAAAATCATACATATATTATTTTTCAGTATTCCGACAAATAAATAACTTTTGTGTGCATATAAAGCCTGAATAAGAGTATATGAATACAAACAAGTATTTTTTTTATGAATAAATAATTCTGTATATGAATTTTACACTGCATAAAAATAAAGATTGATGTAAATTTATATAAAAATAAGTATGACTAGACACAAAATAACAAAGAAATTCTTTAGCTTGAAACAGACTAGATTTGAAACTACGTAGAATAATCATATGGAGAAAATTTGGGTTTCATAAAACATCCCAAAGAAAAATAAATTATTAGCAATGACTAGAGCTTTAACCTTAATATCACATTACAAATACTTAAAGCAATACATAATTCTTAGTTTTTACATTCTTATGAAGTTTTTTCATTTTTGTTAAAAAATTTTGATAAAATGAGCACTAATATAAAAAATAGAAAGAACAAAGTAATAAGAAACTTACTATTTGAAAGAAATTTCAGGAGAGTAAAGATTCTGAAAAAATATTACAGTTGGTGAAAAATTCTGAGTTTTTAAATTCTACTTTTTTTCCCTTCATTTTTGTTCCAAAATTTATATAAAATAAACAATAAGAATAAACAGAGATGACAAAATTATAGGAAACATTCAGTTTGAAAGGAATTTCAGAAGTGTAAAGACTTTGAATAGATGTTTCTATCAGTGAAAAATTTTAATTAAAAATGGTTAGAAGTCATCATTAAATAATAGGACTAATTCACCAAACTATATTGAATAAGTGAGAAGGAAAATCACCTTTGTTTGTAAACTTTTTTCCCCTCTTAATATTTTCCCTCAAACAACAAAAGACTATAAACTAAATAATTATTTCAAAAAAAAAAAAAAAAAACAGAAGGGGGTGGGGAATCAGAGAAAGGAAAATTCCATTCCTTCAAAGTATTGTATCTGAAAAATTGTGATAGAAATGACAGGGAATCTAATGTAAAATTCACGTAAATGTTTCTTATATTTGGCATAAGAACATATTTAAAAAAAATACATTGTTATTAAAGAATAAAAAACCTTGAAAATGACGAAGAACAAAAATGTACAGACCTGATAACAATGAGGATTATTTTTTTCTCATCTGGGTTAAACATCATGTTGCATGCCTACAAAGAGAGTTATCAACAGTTTAAAAATAGTTTTCCAGTATTTCAAAAGAACGAAAAAACATCTTTGAGCATAAAAGATCTTAAAAAATTAAGTAAAACATCGGAAATATATATGTTATTGACAATGTAGGAAACGCTGACATTCTATACAATAACTAGGCATTTTACAAAATACAAGACACTTACATGCAAATAAGGAAATATAAGACTTAGTGCATACTTTCCATAGAATTGAATGTAATACCTAGGCATTTCTATAGAATGACAAATATTATTTAGGCAAAGCATATAAAAGAGGCTGTGATAAACTTATTATTCATATTTGAAACAAATAATGAGAAAAATACTAATTTTATCATCTTTACTACTACCAAAGAAGGTATGAATATTCTAAAGGCATTTTATACATCACTGATTTCTTTAAATACACGCAATGTAAATGGAAATCTTTGCTAAACTTATTATCATCATACTTGGTTAATCCTCCATAGATTAATATTTCATTCATATTTTTTTAAACAGGCTCTTTTATATTATATTGAAGATGTACTTGCCTATTTGTAATTAGGCATTCCACAGAATGCCTGTGAATGGTTTATTAATTTCCAACACTGACAGTATTATTTTTTATACATATACACATACACAGTATAATCTTAATAAGTCGCCACTTCGTTTATATCATTGTTTAATTAATCCTTTGGTAACGATGAGGTCTAATACAATATAATGTAAAATAACCCTCATTTATCCATCATCAATTTGAATTCTACAGCAGATAACTCGTCACTCTAAAAAAAGGCCATCAGTCTCTTTCTTCTCTATTTTGCATGTCATCATGCTATCTTTTCAGATCTAATTCACCACTTAAAAAGGGGGGAAAGGGAAAAACGTTTAAAGAGAGATTTCGATTGTGCTTTTCGCTTCAGCAAAATACCTGTAAGTCTCAACTGTTGTTAAGCATTCATTTCCATACAACACTCGTTTAAGGCATTATGGGTTCTTAGAATTTATATATGTACCCTATTTATAACAACTAATCATTCAAAGGACACTTCTCGCTGCGACTCTTGTCGAATGTAAACGTTATTCTTTACTACTCCCAAGTATGATTTTATTTCATAGTTAGCAAATCCTGCTTTAAGAGCTATTTTTTCTCTTGCTATTTCATTGGCAGTTTCGATTACGTTTCTAAAATGCCAGATAAACGAAAAATTACATCATTACCTTTTAAAGTGGAAAAAAAAAGTCTTGATAGCACCTTTTTTTAAAAAAATCAAATGTTCTGGGAGGGGAGGAAAAAAAAACTTTTTCCAAAGAACAACATATTTTTTGCCGAAACAAATCATTGAAAAAGCTGATTACAAAGAAGACAAAAGAAAAAAGAATGTGGGAATAAAAGTTTGAAGACATAGAGGAGGTTTTAGTTCGATGGATAAAACATGCCAGAGGGAAAAATATGTCAATTCCTGCTGCTTCTCAAAGAAAAAGGAACGGAAATTGCTGAGGAGTTAAGCATTAAAAATTTCAACGACAGCAATGGTTGGTTGGTTGGTTGGTGGATTTCAAAAGCAGGAACTGGCTTTCTTTTAAAACGACGTGAGGCGAAGCAGCAACGGTTGATAGTGACGCTACCGAAGACTAGAAGAACAATATTCTTAGTTACATTTTATCTAGATTTGATGTATCAAATGTTTTAAATCTTGATGGAATTGGTTTATTTTAATGTATTTTACCCGATAAAATTCTGTCATTTAAGGATGAAAAGTGCATTTTTGGAAAAGCAAGCACACAAAGCTTAACACTGATGTTGGGAGCCAATATAAATGGAAATGAGAAGACCCATTTGGATAGGTAAATGCAAAAAGCCACTTGCTCTAAAAACCTCAAGGATTCAAATCTGGAGACCTGCAAGGCTAAGCATGACAAAAATGGCAGTTCAGCATACGATCCTCACCAAACAATGTGCAAGAGATCTTTCACAAGTGTAAAAATTTAGGTTGGAGTGCCATCTCACATATAAGTCCTACCTTAGAACAGGTGCTTATCAAGCAGGCTAGGAATGATGCAATTCTGTAAGACACTGGCATACTTCGCTTGTCATGCTCACATTTTATAAAGAAAAACCACACATTTCCATGAAGGAAAAGAGACCTAACATGGCAGATATAGTAAATTCACAACACACCATGATTTTTCCCTCATGTAAAGGAGCTTCCATGACAGCTCTAGGATTTTCAGTAGCCCAGATTCAGCAGCTGTCGAATTCTAGGAGTATGAAATAAGCTTCATTGATCCATAGTACCTTTGATATATTATCCCATTTTTTGAACTTTTTAAAAATGTTTGTTTCAATAAAACACATCATTTCAAGCATGTGAATCAATTTTTACCAGTCTACCTAAATTAATCCATGAATTACTGAATTTTCAAGTGTTAACAGACTTTAATAATCCAGCATATAAAGAGACAAAAAGGAATATAATCAAAAGAATATATCATCCTCAAGGAATGTAATCAAAGCAAAATTCATACTAAAAAGTTCTCCCCTAAGTTCAAATTAAATTTATAGAAAGTTTTGTTAAATTGCATACAATCAACTGAAAAGAAAGAATGAATGAAATTAAAATTCAGAGCTCATGAAAACCAATGGGGAAAAAAAAAAAAAAAAAAAAAACATTGAAGGCACAAAATAAGAAAATTTAAATAAAAATCTATTTAACTATGGAAATAATCATATGTTACAAATAAAACAATCTTATAATTCAAGAAAAGAAAATTTTCAAAATAGTAAAAGAAACAAAAAAATCCCTTAAATAACATTATGAGAATATTTTGACTAGAAATAAAATTATTATTTCATTCTATATATGCCTTGAAAAAACAAAAAAGGATTAACAGAATGAAATAATAATAATATACAAATCATGTTTACAGTACCCCAACACTAAAAAACTTTCATTTGCATTTTAAAAAAAGACAGAATAGATATAAACTCAAATGTAAGAAATTTGAACACGAATATAATTTTAAATATAACATAAGAAATAATTAAGGCATAAAATGAGTATCTTGCATTGTTACAAACTTTCTATTTCTGTTCAAAAATTTGGCTAAAATGGGCTGCAAAAATTAACAGAAAAAGCAAAATAAAAGCAATCATTCTGTTTTAAAGAGATTTAAAAGAAAAGAAAAAAAGCTTGAATAAAAATAAATGTTACTAACAATTAAAAATTTTACTAGAAATTGGTATGAGATAGAAAAAAAAATTACCTTTGTAGGGTTCCATTGCATATCCGGATCAAAATTACTTTTTTTAAATGGAAAATTATGGTAAAGTTAAACAGAATACATTGACAAGAGATAAATACATTGAACATTAACACATATTGGAAAAAAGCCACCAAAAAGAAAATTGCTTTGCTTCAGAGTGCACCAGACAATTATTATAGTTATTTTTCATCTGGATTCATCAGCATAAATAATTCTTGATGCCTATAAAGAGAAGTAGTAATAATGTAAAAGTAATTTTTACCTATTTATAAAAAACGAAGGGGGAAAAAAACGCTTGTGCATAAATAAATATAAAAAAATTAAAGGTTGGATACATATTTATATATGTTTGTTAAAGCCCATTCAAAATCCATTTCTCCCCCTCAAAATTCAAATCAACCATCTACATGTTTCAGAGTGAGACAAAATCTATACAGCTGTAATATAAGTATGATAAAAAAATGTCAATAATAAATAAAACTCATGTGTAACAATATTAATTCTGCATGTTTTTGTGTTCCAATTTTTCTTAAAAATTGATTTAACAAAACTTTTAGGAGTATCACAAGCAATAAGTATTTTTCTAGTGAACAACATAATAAATTTCAGAATACATCATAAAAAATGAAATATATCCAGTCTTAGTATTTCATATAAATTATAGGAAAAGGGACAATCCAGTAACTGTACAGCATTTTTTTTTACATTTTATTAACAAAATAAATGAACGGCATTCTACAAAGGTAAAAATGAAACTTCAGTATTTGGCTCGGAGATATAAAAGAGAGAAGGGGGGGGGGAGATTATCGATGAATATAGTCAGAGAAAAATTCATATACAAAGAGGTATGAAATTTTAAAAAGAATAAGGGAACTCAGAAGGAACTCACGACTCTCCTGAGAAAGAGAGAACAAATTTATAAAAAGTTCGGCTAAATTAAACGGGATCAACTGAAAAATAAAAAATGCATTAAATTGAAGCCCGGAGATCAGAGTTCAGAAAAGTTACTGAAAATAATAAAAATCGATCAAGGTTACAAAATAAGAAAACATGAGAAAAAAATGAAGTAAAAAAAAAAAGTCAAAGTCAAAAGAAAGTGTCCAATTTACAATTCATGCACACTATCTTTAAACTTGGGCATCAAATCCCACATAACAAATGAAACAAACTTATTAAATAGAAGAAATCTTTAATATCATAGTAATATTATGAGAATTTTTTGGCCATAAATGAAATAAATTAGCCTGTTCATGTCATAAATAGAAACAATAATCATATACTAATCGTTTCTTCTATTCTAAAAGCTAAACTTTTGAGTGCATATGAAATCAAAAGGTAAGAAAAACCACACATGTGTTTGAGGGAGTCAAATTATCAGCAATTCAATGCAAGCTATTATAATGCAGTCTGAAATCGTAAAGCAATATTTTCAAAATAAGATTTTTTTTTTTTTTTTTTTGGTCTCTGAATTGAAAAAAGAAAAAAAAAAAAATGAATGTCAATTTTGTTTATTTCTTAAGGACCTAACAAAAAAAATCAAATTTTTCTGTGAACCTGAGTATAGCAAAATAAAGTTCAAGGTGTTTTCGAAAATCATGGGGATGTCAAATGCAAATTTGTTTTTGTTCAGCCTCACAAAATGTCCAGCAGAAAGAATTACTAATTTTCATACAAATTATATCTTAAAATCCCAAAAGAAATAATTAAATTACAAATTCAATTCTGAGTGTTTTGCATTATTACAAACTAAACTCCCCCCCCCCCCCCCCACTGAAGAAATTTGACTAAAAAGAGCCTTAAAAATAAATTTCTGCATGAAATCTTCCATCTATCAGAGACAATCTTTTCGTTCCTCAAAAAGACGCTAATTTAAATAGAATGCATAGAAATACACATAATAACAAAAATGACTCTATACAATAAATGATAATTATGTTAGAATATATATAACTGTATTTCTTCACAAAATAGAAATGAGGAGAAATTCAAGAAATTATTACTTTTTTATCTTTGACTTCAGTATATAGTTAAAAAGTAACACAGATTTGTAATTAAAGGAAATAATATTTTTTAATGACTAAGAGAGGTAAAAATATACAGACCTTATTAAAGCACCACCAGATAAATAATAGTATTATTTTTTTCCTCCGAAAAGCATCGATGCCCAACTGCACCCCTTGGAGGCTATAAAGAGAAACAGCAAACTATAGCAAATTAACACATCAAAACACATAAGATCTTGGAGTAGAGTAGCAATATTTTTGGATAGCCCAATGGATGGGTTTAACGTCTTAATTCAGGAGACTCAGTAGTTAAGTATCAAAACAATTATATTTTTCAAGCACTTGCTTGTTAACTGTTAGATGTTTCTGAATAAAAGAAATATAATTTTTTTTAACGGTTTAATCTTGCAGTTTTACTTATTTGTGCTTTTATAGGTTGAGTTTTGAACATAAACAAATAAACATTTTGCACATAAAAAAAAGTACTCTTTTAAAATGATTAAAACTAATTTTTCACATTTTGAGAACTATTATGTTCTATAAACATGCATGACAATTTTTTTCTGTTATTATTAAGTATTACAAAGGCAGATTTTTTTAGTTTATTGCTTTTATTACAAATAAATGGGTTAAAATTCAGACGGTGGGCGAAAATGTTGTGTTTAAATGTTGATTTGCAGCATTCCCTGAAACAAACATTTATGTATATTAAATAAAGTAAGCCCAATTAATCTATCAACAATTCTACATTAATTTTTAAAAACTAAATTTATTAATTCCATATAATATTGAAAGATTTTTATACACTAATTTGAAAATTTTATAAGAGAAAGAAACTCAGAAAATATAATCCATAGACATTACGACATTGACTGTCCATATATGGATAGCAGAGCTCTGGACGATATCAAGCATTGAAGTCTTAACCACACACAGTCACCAAAATTTTTGACGATAGAAGATATCAATGCTTTTTTATTTCATTCTCTTTAATTATTGCAAATTACGCTCTTATTTTTATTAGCAAAACTGTTCTACTCTTAACTAAAATCAGCATTTAAAAAAATAATTATTATCATAAAAACCCATATAATTTTCATTCATTGAATTTCACATAAGCTTCAATTATGCAAAACCCCTCTTCTTTTTTTTAGCAGATAATAAGAAGACTTACTAGGGGTTAAACAACTATTCAGTAGTAGAAGATACATGCCCATCTAGACCGACTTTTAGAAAACCAGACATATCTCAAAACTGATAGTCAAATTTACTCATGGAGTTATGCAATACAAAAATATATGCACTTAGGTGAAGTGCTTAAAAATGAAATGATATTACCTTCCAGTAAGTCTCCCCTATCCATACTGTTTGCCATCAAGTGAACCAGAGCTGAACAATAATTTTAATAATAGAAAAAAAATCACTTACAAATCCAAAAGGACATTTCAGCATTAAAAAAAAAATCCTTCAATGAAATCTAAATTGCATTGACTTTTAGTTCACCAATAATAATAATCTCTTGCATGCTTTCTCAAAGCTTAACACATAAAAAACTCATAAAATAGAGAAAAAACTGGGAAACTGGTCCTTATCAATTTTTTATTACATAAAAAGAAAAATGTTTATGAGGTATAAGTTTAGAAAAAGCCAATACGAACGAATTTTGTAAATTTTACAAAATTCGCAACAGTTACATATGCATTCAAACATGCAACCCTTGAAATTTTTTTGAAAGAACTACAAGAGGCATGAGTACCTATAATGTACCAAAGTAATATATCGTCGAATATTATTTTAAGATAAAAGAGCAGCTTGTTGAATGCATGGGGAATTATAAAGGAACACTATATATATATATATATATATATATATATATATATATATATATATATAAATCAATAACGTCCATATCATCCCTTCATATGAAGAATTTAATAAAACAAGCTTATAATGTAAAAAAAAATTTTTTAAATGTTATATGGAAATAATAGCACGGAAATTGTGGTAAAATATATATTTCATTAAAATTAATTGATTTGGAATTATAATAATGGGTCAATATTTTGCAACCAGTTTTGAATATTAATACCCAAAACTCATACGTTCGCTCTCATAATACATGGTATGTTCAATTTGAAGTTCGAAGCATCATTCAAAGGAAGGGATAGATCCATATAGATCTTTTATTTCATTAAAAGATACTCAACAAAGCTTAACATAATTTCGTTAAGCTGCCTTTTCCCACAGAAAGACAAACCATTTTTGCTAATTATATCGATAACTTGCCGTTCTAAAAAAGGGCAAACAAAAACTTTCGGCGAAAATATTTATAGTATATGTATGCAATAAATTATATATGGTGTTCAATCTTCTTTTCTGTTTTACACTTTCAATAAAAGTTTGATTTTCAACAATCGCTCATGTTGCAACAAACAACAAAATTATCCGCATTTATATCTGAGCCGTCAATAGTATTAGAAAGTTATTATTTTTTATCGCCATTTTTTTTAATAACTATTTTTCTTTCAGCCTATTTTTGCAGGAGGAAGCGAGTGTTATTTATCTTCGTTCTTTGTCATGTTCAGCTAAGCTTCTAAATTTACACATATCAGGAATTATATCAATGGTATTTAGAATCGCCATTAATACTCCAAGCTTTTGTTTTGGTTTTTTTAAATTATATTCAGTCATATGAGGATTCAAATTTAAAATGTACTCCATTTGAAAACTCCATGGGGTAGCAAAATGCAATCAAATTATTCAGAATTTACAAGTTCAAAATACTATTTTGATCGACAGTATTATTAATATAGTATTATTATTAATGATGAATCATTTTTCAGTTTTAATTATTAACAGTGTGATTAGATGCATTAATACTACTCAAGCTGAAAACATCAATTACATATATTTATTCTGAACTTTTTCTTCTGTGAATGATTTTTGTTTATATTATTCCTCATAATCATAAGATATATGGACGTTTCACAATAATCTTCAATCTTAATTAAATTGTAACATCCAACTTTATAGCAGAAATTATGCAAATGCTTTGAATAATTTTGAATGCAGCAACTTTTAAATATTTACTATTAGTTTTAAGGAAGGAAAAAAAAAAATTATATACAAAAAAAGAAATACCTGAAAAGAAATACTCAGTTTCAAAAATATTTTTATGGGAAAAAAAAGATTAATTTAAATTAGATAGGTTAATGCATATGCAAAAACCGAGTTGTCATATTGGTTTTTCTTTAAAATTATAAAAAAATAATGAGAGACACAGTAATGAAATGACAGATATATCAATGAATTTTTACAATATTTTGATTCACAACACAGACGCAACAACAGAACAAAACTCATTAAATTACATCACAGATGCACGATTTTATTAGAATATTTTGATAAAAACCTTTGAAGGTGTAACTGCAATTTAACAAAAAAAGAATGTAAATCAAGCAATTCACAAGACAGTCTAACAAAGAATTATACAAAATGTCCAAATTATGCTACAAACTAAGCTATACACAATACCATCAAATAATAAATTATACAAATCTAATTGATTCGAGTAAAGCAAGAAGAAAATGCTCTAGTTGCCACAGAGGCTTTCTGTTAATACTCATCAACATAGTCACCAAGATTTATTTCACAAAATGTGCACATTTTACTTTAGAGGAAGAAAAAGTCAGAATTATATATTTCCTAGTATAATGCATACCAAAAGAGAAAAAAAAAAAAAAAGATTAAATTTTAACATAGAAGGATTTAAAAACATATGTAGATTTTTATTGTGACAGTTCTTAAATTTACCGTAACAATTTATGAATTGAATGTTGTAATTATTAATATGTTATGTGTAACATGCATTGAGTTATAATGTGCATTTATATTTAAAGGTATTCACATTTCAAAAATTAAGATGTTTCACTGTAAAATGTAATTCACTTAACTTAAATGCTTCACTATTTTTTCCCCCTTGAATCTGAATGCTATTTTTAAAAAATAAAAGAAACGAAACATATTAAAGTACTAAATAAGAGAACTAATACATTCCAGGAGGGAAAAAAGTGCACAAGAGAAAAAATTAAATAAGGGACTTCTATGTAAAAAATATTTGGCTTTCATAAATGATTGTATTTCCATAAAAGGGTTCACTTTAATAAACGTTTCATCATTTAGCTGATAGTAATTATTTTTCTATTAAATATTAAATGCCATCCACATGACTTTCTTGCCAAAACAATGACTTTCCACATGACTTTCTAACCAAAAATTTTTACCTCTTTTTTCTTAATATGTATTTTGATGAAAACTATTAAACTAATTGTATGTTTTAATGTGTGTGTTTTTAGTGTTGGAAATAATTCTAAAATCCATAAAATAAGTTCCAAAAATAATATGACTTGTTTATATTTAAATTTTAATTATTTGAAAATTAAGCTGAAATTGCCACTTTTCCGCAACAACTTGCGAAAATATTAATACACAAAAGGGAATTTTACAGTGAACGAACCACGAGTTAGCGAAAAAGCGCATTCATTATCTTAAGAATTGTAAGAATTACAGGATGCCTAAAACGAATTTTCCAAATTAAAACACTTTCAAGAACAATGTTTAATTTCGAGGTCAAACTCATTAGAAATCGAAATTATGACTGTGGATGTATACTGGAGCATTTTAGTTTCAACTAGGCAAAATTTACGTTTTTTTCAATATAGTTTAGTGTCCTTAAAAAATGACTAAACAATGTTTTTAAACTCATTTTTATTCAGTTTGTTTTGCTAGAAAACACATCGCTTCAAAACATTATTTTTTCAATTAATATTTTTATTATATGCTTTATTATAATTTCTGGGAATTAATTAGTATTTCATGAAAAAAATTATGAATGATTTCCTAAATATACTGACTATAAATAGATTTATATAAAAAAATTCTTATTTTGTAAAAATTGTATATAATTATAGCTAAATTCAACTAAAACTACTGCTAAATAGGAAACGACAAAATTTATTCGGTAATTAGCTTCTCGCTTATAAATCGATTGTTATATTGCAGAGAAAAATAACTGGCTTGATATAAGCTGGTTTAATCGTAATGTCTGAAGCTTTAAATTCAGTTTTCTCAGCTTGCTTCTTCCTAAGTTATATCTATTACAAAATATTAAATGTCAAAGGCAATTAATTCAAATTACTTGAAATTTTTTCTGTAAATTGACAAATTTCAACTTGATGAAAAGTGGTATAGATTTGAAAAACATTCATAAGAGAAAAAAAAATTAAGTAATGAAAGTGAAAAAAGATAAATAGGAGGGTGAAAAAACATTTTTTTCCCAAAATAAATTTAGATTTCTAAAATCGAAATATTAATTCTACAAAGGTCAATATGAGAATTCTTCCTAAAAATAATTTATGAGTAAATATTGAAAATGAATTAAATGATACCCCTCAATCTAATTTAAATCTTAATTAATTTTGAAATTTTTTTAATCTTAATTTAGTTTATATTAATTTCATTCTAAAATGGTGTCTTATTTATTGATCCAATTCCCACTTTTTATTTAATAACACAGGCGCTCTATAAAAAAACTCACTTAAGCATTTCTTAAGCACCAAGTGAAGGGATAAAAATCCTTAATACTTACAGCATTCTTTTAAAGTTATCTTAATTTTTCCTTCCTATGCCTACACATGTCTAAGAAATCCTAAATAACATCTCATTGCAAAATCACTGAAAGGAAAAATTTTGGCATTTTCTGCTCTTGTGTCGCGATGTAGACTAACGTATTTCTCCTTCTTCGAACGTAAATTTTGCCATCCATGGTGAAATAAATGAAAGTTTTAAAATTTCAAAAGTTCCTTCTATTCGGCCATGCAACCTCTAAAAATGGGTAATTTATAAGGAATATTTTTAACTTTAACCTTCTGATCATAAAAAATATTTTAAAAATTTAAGATTCTGCACAATTTACATTCAATTATATAAAAACAAACCAAATTTTGATGGAATTAAGAAAAAATATTTTTTGGTTTTTAATCTCCACAACAACTTCATTAAGTTCAGAGTATGAAGTGAACAGATCATAATTAATAATATTATAACACAGTTCTTCAGAAAATGGAGTTTTTTCCCCTTCCTATACATTTTGTAAACCTGCATTGGAAGGTTTAGAGCTCCTTCTCTAAGCTTCCCAATTTTTTTTCACGGTTTATTCGACATAACAATACTGTTGATAGAAGTGATGGACAATTTGGTACAGCAACTTTATAGAATCTTCATCTTTGAAGTGGTACAACTATCTTTTCGCCTATATTTGAATCAAACCCTTCTTCATATCTTTGAATATAATGTTCAGCAAAATACTTACTTACACGAGATAGATACATACCTATAAATAAGAATAGCTAAATATTACATAAGCAATAAGGCTATAAATATTTTTAATGACATTTTACAAAATAAATACATTTAATATTTATTATTAATTTTATATTGGTGTATGGCCATAGAGAGTACTTCTGAGCTCAAATTAAAATAAGTTGCATATTTTGCCACGTAAAAAGTAATTTTGAAAATGTGAGCAGTTAAAAAAATATTGACAATCGTTTATTAAAATCAATTAAAAGTTGAACGATTATAGAAATAGAGCAAAATAAGTTATAAGAACATTCAAAGTACTCACCTTTTATTGCGGAAGTAGAAGATGACTAAATGTGGCAAGCAATTCTCTTTAAATTTCAATTATATGTGATGTCATAGGCAATTCCCGTCTCAACGGCGGGTCCTTCAGAACTGATAATTCAAGTCGCTGAAAGATGGTGAGCGAATCCGATTTTTCCATGCGCAAAATACTTTTGCGCATAAACCAGCATTTCGGCTGTTAGATGAGACGTATAAATCAACCTTTGCGCAGTTTGCCATAAATAAAATAGTAAAGGCATTAAATGCGGTGGGAAACAACAAACAGAAAATTGTGAAATAAGGACCAGGATTGCTAACTCCGTCTGGTAAATTGCCATGAGAAAGGACAAACAGCAATCTGGAAAAATGCAAGAGCTTCCCCAAGATCCAACAGAGAGAAGTTAAACCTTTTTAAGCAGATATTTTCAGAAGAAACATAGAAAAGAATACTTTCAACACCAAAGATGTGAATCCCATCAACCCACAAATAACGATAATTCCAGACTATTTGTTCAAACTTGCCTAATTCAAATTTTTCTCCATCAGAAAAGCCTTGAAAGTACTCAAGAAGCTTCAAAACCTTCTACAAGAGTTCCTAAATTTATTAAAAGAGGCAAAATTAGATCGACAAGCAGCAAGTGAATGAGTAAAACCAATTATAATTTTTAATGTACTCAACGTGTAAACCAAGTTTTTTCCTCTAACTCCATTCCAACTACTTTATCTTCACTCCTGAATGGTCCCTTTTCAATAGCCCAGAATCCATCATCAGCCAAAGACAAGCTTAAGAGGCATTTCCCCACCCATACCTATTCCTTCAAAGCGTTGCCTTTCTATTAGCTAAGAGAGCTCACCCCTCCACCTTCACCCCGACTTTTATCTTTCTCAACGTGTCCCTCCCTCTCAATCCAAATGGCCCAAACAAGCACTGTAAGAATTTCTTCTTACAATTTCAGCGACTCACAATAGAAATTTTCAGCTTTTAATACCAAAACCTGTAACTGGCAATGGAATAAAATTCAATTACATTATAACAAACCATCCAAGCAGTAGATTCATATACTGCGATTTAGCAACAAAAGATTTAGTGAGACTTAGCAACAAAAGATTAGAAAACTGCTAGACGGAAAAGAATTAGGAACAGAAAACATTCAGAGTTACTAAGGACTATGAATCGCCATGCCCCTTCATATAATGTTTCAAGGAACCTAAGCAGGAATTTTACCTGTAACAACTGCCAACTTCTATTCAAACTATTTTAGCATCCATAACCTACTTTACCTGTAACAACTGCCAACGTCCGTTTAAACTATTTTAGCATCTAAAACCAACTTTACCTGTAACAACTGCCCACTTCCATTCAAACTATTTTAACATCGATAACCAACTTTACCTGTAACAATTGCCAACTTCTGTTCAAGCTATTTTAGCATCTATAACCAATCACAGTGAAGAAAGCCATGGAAGTCTTCTATCGAATCGTCGAAGTGAACATCTCAAATGTATTCCTGTCAATAAATGCAATATCTTCAACTTGCGAACATCAGATCCCTTCAAACGAATCTAGTTCTTTTTAAAATGATTTTATGCATAATATATAAAGTTCTGTTTTTAAAACGAGAATTTCAAAAGGAAGGAAATCAAAGAATTCAACATTTTCCCCTTTTTATTTGTTTATTTTCATTGATGCCGATTTAAACTTATTTACGATCGCCAAATTATGCATTAATCGACTCGATTTAACTTACTGTGTTTATTGAATTATTGAACAAAAATAGGTTAAAAATTATAAGATTGCCATTTATTTCTATTCACTATTTTTTTCCTTCAATTTTTCAAGATTTGCACATTTTATAATCGCCATATTTCACAGAAATATATTGACCGTTAAGAACAGTTAAAATCAAACTGTGAATATAATTTTGAAATAAAGTAAGAATTTTTTAAAAATATGTATAATTTATAAAATAACATTCTTCTCTATCGTATTTTTTGCCATTATGCAGCTTTGTCAGATAAAAATAATTTCTTCTAAATGAAATGTTATATATATATAATGTCATTGGTAATATTTCATATAGTTGTGAATCAAAATTTAGAAGGCTCATTATTTTTCATGGAAATTTGTGGTAATATTGTCTGCATTTTTTTTAAATAAAATCTCCTTCAATTTAAGAGCCATTAAAATTATATCTGAATATGTAAGATGGAAAAAAAAAAAAAAAAAAAAAAAAAAGACGAAAAACCATTTCATGGCTCCAATTAGAAAATGCAAAAACTAACAAATTATATACAAATGCTTAATTAGACACATTTGTTTTTTAATGCAGAAAATGTTTTCTTCTGAAGTGTCATGCCACTACTTACATTTGAAATTTTTCTTGAAGTATAAAATTACTTTATAAAAGAAAATTATATTAAATTAAGCTAAAAATCGTTTAAATATGATTTTTGAAAAATGAAAACTGCAAACAAAATTGATATTTTTATGAATTGTCATACACTATATAAAACTATTTAAAAAAATTAAAGAGAATTCAAAACTTTTCTTTCATCCTTATACGGTTACATACGTGATAAAGAACATTTCCTGAGAAAAAAATTTTTTTAAAGAGATTCGAATCTCTAGTTTAAAATATTGGAGAGTAAAATTGTTTGATTCATATATCCTATTTTATTTTTTAAAACTTGCTCCCAATTATATGGCAGCTTAATTTATATTTAGCTGCGATACAAAAAGTTTTTTTTTTTTTAATCTTCGATATGCGGGTGAGTGTAAATTTAGCAACTATCAAGCAAACTCTTCCTTATAGCTGCTAATTGAAACCGCAGGGTGTCCTATTAGTGTGAAAAACTGAACAGGCACTTCAATAATGGCAAAATAGGTATCTCCTTCCTGTTATTACTCTGAATGAAGGATGATTCCATTCTGTTTCTTTCCGTCGTCGTTTTGAAGATTTATTGCAGTACATTGGCCTCCAGCAGCATTCAGATAGGAGTTATGGCAAGAAGAATGAAAATCCATTGAGTGAAGAAAATCACGTGGAATGCAGTTGTTAAAATAAAAAGTGATTTCAAAAACAATGCAATTAAATCGAAAATGTTCTATTTACGAAACATGGAGCAAAAGAACGAATAAAAATATTTTAAATTGAGAAAAGAGGGGCATCTACAGTTCAGCGAAAGCAAAACTTATGCAAGGATCGAACTTCAGAAAAAATGTTAGAAGGACGACGATGAACTGGCCATGCCATAAAATCTTAACTCAAGTTTAAAATATATAAATAAATTTGTCAGTAAAGAGATTGATTGAACAGAACATGATTAAGGGAGATCTGGAGGATGAGGTTATTATCCATAAGAAGAGAACCGCTCCAGGCGTTTTTTTATTTTCAGGAAGTGAACTACCACAGCATAGAATATATCTAATTGTAGAATTTATAAGATTATCGAAGAAATTTTGACATTTTAATAATGATATCTTTAATTTTAGTGATTTTGAAGGCATGTCTAATTTCCCATCAACCGTCCATTAGCAAAAAGTCAAGTTTTATTTTCCAATTTTTTTTTTTTTTTTTTTTTTTTTTGAAATTGTGATAAGAATTTCAGATAGAGAGCGTATGTATGAATTGGATACAAATAGGATAGAAAAATAACCACTTTATTGTTAATGGATAGTTTGGATTTAGGGCAAATTAATAAGTATTGTATTCGAAAAGCTTTACAGAATTTTTCACAAATATCGTCAGGGTGAAGGTTAATTTCTGATCAAGTATTAAGCCAATGAACTTCATTTTTCCAAGGATGTGTAAGAATAACTTCTGGGAAGTTTTCAAATGCTTTTTAAAAGATGATTACTTCGGTTTTGTCGATACTAATTTGAATTTTCCATTTGTCAATCCAGAGTTTGAGTTTAGAAAAATACTTTTACAGGGCGGAGAGCATTTATGTAGGTGTACGACCTTTGGCCGTGTCATCAGCATATAGGCTGAATGTTGCGTTGCGCGTGCTTGGAGATGTCATTCATATATAATAAGAAAATTGCATGGGCAAGAATTCCTCCTTGAGGAATACCAGCATTTATTTCTTTGGGGGAGGAAAATAGCTCTCGTGTTGTTTTGAAATGAGCCATAATTATAAACTTTTTCCTGAGAAATAATGGATTAACTTTCTAAATTCTCCTCAGTTTTGTAAATTTATTGTTTTCAAATACATTTTTTTAATTCAACCACTCCCATTTTTTGGACATTTAAGTTCTTTGAAACGAGTAAAGATGATTTGACTATCATTTTTGTACACAATGAAATTAATCTATGTAGTCCATGAGAATATCGCACTCATCATCATTTTTCTGATACACACTTTGGCAACACAGAACAAGTTCCCTTTTTTTCACACTTAAATTTTCTTTGCCAAAACAACATTTTTTAATGACAATCTATCATATCAATAAATTTCAATTGCCTAATCTCAGGAGTTGGCAGATTTCTTGTGTGAATACGTGAATTTGCCTTGCGTATTATTCCTTCTTAAAGTACATGACATAACAAAGTGACCTAGAGATCGTGCTCATCAAAAATAAAATATAATGCAGTATCATCCTTGACATTCATATGAATATTTATGACGATTTGTTTTTTACAAACAATATTAACCGAACTATAACATACTCGGAATTTTATGCCCTCTTCATAAAAATTGAAATGTAATGATCGACTATCACTGGACAAAAACTCTGTAATCAGAAGACAAGGATACAAACAAAAGGATATGTTTCATGAAAATAAAAAGATAATCATGACAAACAATCTATTCTCATAATGATAATACAAAATCAGAATACTTGGAATCGTCAAAATACGCCTGTCTGCACGATTTTTTTTAAAAATTACAATTTGGAGAATACTGCTAATAAAGAAAAATATTAAGTAGTTAAAGTCAGAAATGATGTTTACTTTTTTGTATTACGTTATTCATTGATAAAAACGCATATTAAAACAAATTTTATGCTCAAAATTCAGCCAGAAAACCAAAATATGTGAGAGGTCTTGCTGGTATATTAAGAGATATTAATGTTCATAAAAAAATAATAAAAAAGCTGCTCATCATTTATTTAAAATCAATATCAAAATCAATCAACACTCAGGCCCATAAAATGACTTCATTGCTTTAATTCGGAGATTCTTATTTTATTCAAAAGAGGCAAGGTTTTAATCCGTTTAAGTTTAGATACACGGATTGGTTAAGAAATTTAGACTTGCGACATCTGGATACTATAAATAATCATGATATGCGTTCTACAATTGAAGTGTTCAGAATTTCCCCAGTTCTAAGTGTACATACATTGTGTAAAAAATTCCTGTAGAGCTTAGACGATGCTTAACATGTTTTTCAAAAAAGATACCAATTTATTGCATCATAATATTACAAATTATATCTATGGTTCATTATTCTCATTAATTCAATCTTTCATTGCCATTTTTAGTCTCAGAGTCGAGACAATTCCTACAGACAATAATATTTATTTTCCAGTCCTTAACAAATCTGAAGAATTCCATTTCTGAAAAAAATTTCTAATTTAAATTTCAATGAAGTTTTTGAAAAACGTTTGAACTTTGTTGTTACTTAAACTGTACTTAAATAAAAGCTTAAATAATACAAATTAAATTGATTTGTTGGTGGAATTATGCCCATGTTTACAAAGGCAATTTTACCTCCGAATGTAGAAACGCTCGATTTCGCAGAATAGTGACAGTAAATTATTTTCAGCTCAAAATTCCGCTATGTATGTAGTCAGATTTAAACATGTATGGAAGTATAATAATTTAGTTTTTAAAAACATGTACGGAGAAAATTCCCATTATCTCCTCCACTTTTTAAAAAAAATTGTATTGAACTTGAGAAGCAAACGAGTTTTTTTCCTCCTTTTCGTTTCCTTGTTCTGAATGAATTTGGTTTTTAAAATGAATGGTAGATTTCTCAAATTTTGTGCTTGGTGCCACAAGGACTAAAAATGTTGTGGTGCCACAAAACCAACCATTAACACAAAAACAGTCTTGCTAAATAAGCTCCCTGGATGGATGAGAATGATATTCATTTTGTTCCTGGATTCCTAAAAAACAATTTGATAAAGCCAAAGTAACTATGTCACATGTTTAAAATGTCTGCATATTTAAAATTGTACAAACTTTGAAATTATCGATGACAGCATTCTGGTTTTACAGCAAAAGTAGGTTCTGCTTTGAAAAATTCCACAAAGGTTAATATACTATGATTACATGGAGAGATATCTTCGATTGCTAGATAACGAAACAGAGGCGAAGTATAAAATGAGTTTGAATTTTGCAAAAAAAAAAAAAAAGTTGGTCGAATTTATGTGAAACTGTGAGCCATTAATGAAAATTTAATGTAAAAAGTGAGCCATTTGAAATTCATTGTGATGCGACTTAAAATCCAGACAAAATCCAATTTAATGCAATTAAAAAAACAGATTGTTCTTTAGCCGAATCTCCTAAGGAAGCGATAGATGCTTCACTTGAATTTCACTTTCCTTCAGATGATAGCCATTCTACTCTTTTTCATGAAGATATTCAAAACAATATTCGAATTCCACCAAATTCTCAAAATGATCCTCCATTTGCAACATTCGACCTTAAAACATACTATCAACAGGTAAAATAATCAAAAAAGCGGATGCATGGCATTTCAGCAGAAATAATTAAAGAAGCATGTAAGTGTAATAGCAAAAGTTTTGTTGATCTTTATAATAGATGTCAAGATATTTCTCTGCAAAATGGAACATAGCAATGTTGTCTTGTTTAACAAGTCAAACAAAAAAGATACAAATCCACCAGCTTTTCAGCATATTAATTTCATTGGGAAAATATTTAATAAAATGATTACACAGAGAATATTCTGCCATTTATTTAAAAAATAATTACCTTCATCAAAATCAATATGGATTTATAATAGGTAAAAGTACAACTGAAATATTATTCATATTTAAAGTTGGATTGCAGAAGCAAGAAATAACTCAAAGCATAGTGTTACAATTTCTTTAGATGTGAAAAGTGCTTTTAATCGAGTTTGGTGGCCATTAGTGCTACATTATTTGAAATACATAAATTGCCCCCATTTTTTTAAAATGTGGTTTCAAGTTTCCTCAATGACAGAAGATTTCTTTAAATTTATGGTGATCAAATTTTTAATAGAGAATGTTCAACTGGTTGCCCTCAGGGTTCCAATTCTGTTATTGACTTCTAGTAGCTAATGAAGCACTGAAATTAATTTTAGAGAAGATACTAAAATAGTTGTGCAAGCTGATGATTTTTATCTGTTTGTGGCAGCAACTAGAAAGCATAAAATTCAAGATACGGTTAAAAAGGCATTAGAAAAATTATATTGTTGGAGTAAGAACACTATGGTTACTTCTGTGCATAAAAAAATGCTGACTTTTTAAAAATGTCATTATAAACACCCTCTGTATTGTTCTTATGCTGGTAAACCAATCAAACTTATGAGAAATAAGAAGATTCTTGAGATTATTGCTGATGACAGATTAATGGTATGATCCTTAAAGCCCACATTGGTATCAAAGGCAGCTGATATGGCTGCCATAACTGCTTCATTTAAACCTGCAATAAACTATCACCTTGGAGAATCTGGGAAAATAATCACAACTCGTCATTGTAAAATTCTCATCCATGGATGGCAATTAAGATAGGAAAATAATGAAAAAGTACACTTTACTTTCAGTATCTGTTCTCAGATAAAACGAAATAGATGTACTGACAACAAATATTTAGCCCAATTAATTAAAAAACATGGTCTTTGACCACATTATCTTAAAAGATTCAGTTTGAGAAACTGGAGTTGTAGATGTGGTAACGATTATGATGACATTCCACACTACATTTTCCATTTCCCTATTCATCATTTTGAGAAAATTTATAAAACCTCAAGAAAATATTTCTCAAATTCTATCAAACAACAAACTGATTTTAGAAGTTCAAACGTTTTTGGGTTTCCTATATCACAATGAAAGCAGGATTTCCCGAGTTGAATAATAATTTATCCTGTTCTGTTCATGTCCTATCTGGACAATTTTTTCTGATTTTGGACTATTTATTTTTCTTTCCTTTGCAGTTAAAAAACATAAAAATAACTTTTTATCAGTTGTACCTGGGGGTAAAGCAATTTTGCATTCCTCTTAATACTTCAAGTGTTAAGGCACTTTTAACAGTTGCAGAATTTTAAATGGAACTTTACCATTGCCTGAACCGTTCAAAGTATGCATAGAGATAGTCAAACACTGTTAAAAGTGGACATTATCTTGTGAGTGTACGTAGTATATTTATATAATCTAGCTTTTTTATCCTGATCATGGACTCTACCATAGACTAATCTAATGCATATATTTATTTTTGCTTATTTTCTAATCTTTTTCATTTAATTACTTATTTTTTCTCTTTGCCCCACCCCCCCGTTTTCAAAGCTTAAACCGCCTATTTTTGGTAATTTTTTTATTTATTAATTATGTTTCAATGACAGTGTTGCTATGGAAGAAACATTTAGACCTTTCCACTTTCTTTTTGTGCCTGCTCCCCCCCCCACACACACTTTGGCTGTTTTAGCTACATGTGCATCTAATACACAAGCATATGGAAGATTTTTTTGGATAATTAATCCTTTCATAGCTATTTAAATTCCAATTTTTAAATTATAATTATGAGCTTATGGCATTACCAGCATAACACCACTTTTAAATGGAATATTCTGAATATTCTGTTGACGTTGGTAACAGTATTCTTTTCTTCCCCATGACACTTGAAAAGTGACAATCAACATGCTAAAAATTGTTTACTACTTCATGCATGTTAAAATATTTACAGTGAAAATATCTGGAAGAAGCTTAATTCTCTTAGGCAAAGAAATATTCATTAGTATTGAAAGTTTTAATAAAAGTGTTTATAAGCCTCAACTGACAAAGCTGAAAGTATCAGAATTGAAACTTTTGTTGTGTCAGCAGGGAAAAAAAATGAATATATTTTTTACTGTTTGAAAGAAATCTTAATTTTAGTAGTAAAACTGCAGTTTTACCGATAGAGGGAGATTTTTATTATTTGTGTTTTATTCTTACAATTTGATATATATATTATTCTTATATTCATTGTTAACTATTCATAAATAGACACAGAATAACACACCACTTTATTTAACCAAGACATGAAAAAAAGGAGAGCATTTTATTCACTGATAAATGTAAATCTAGCATTTCTATAAAAATGCTCTCTAATCATGCAGGAATTCATTACAGGAAGACATATATATGCTTATTACTGACAAGCAATGCAAATCCCATGTTATTTTAAATGTTCATTTATTGTATATAGATTAAATTTCTATACTAATTGCCTGTTTTTAAAAGTGAATATCCATCCCATATTTTGCAAGTTCTGATATGAATTGAAATTTAAAAACAAATATAATAACAGAAATAATTATAATTAATAATTGTAAGAATAATTACTTTAATATAATTATAGTAACTAATCCATACAATTACTAACATGTGTCCAATTTAATCAAAAAATTTAATGTGCAATTTCCTTACATATGCACATAATTTTCAAAAGCTCATTCAAAAGAATACAATAATAGTTTTATGTGCTGTTGCAAAATTACTTGATAAACTGTGATGGTTCACATAACTGAGGCTAAATAAATAAAAATTATCACTTAATTTCTTTGCTAGTATCAGATCTTTGTGAAGAGTATTATCTTAAAAATTTTATACAAAATATTGATGAGCAAAATAATATATTAAAAGTTACTCAACAGAAATTCACACTAAGTTTTATTTTCTAACACAGGTTCTCCTCTAAATTTAAAAGCAATGACTATTAGCAAAATAGTGTAGTAGTGGAAAACCTTTTTTAAAAAAACTTTAGTTTCATACTTTTTTTGCCTCTGATGGAATAATTACCAATAATGTCTGATTCATGAAATGCATGATCAGTTGCATCTGAATGTCAAATGAGATTTGTGGATGTGCCTCTAAGTGCAGCATTTCAGAGGCAGAATACTATCACTAGAAATGAGCTGAAATTTTGCATGCCCCCACATTGTCCATCGATTTTGTACCGTCCTGCTGCTCAACTAAAAGAAAGTAGCTCTAGAGCAGAAATTAACTGATCATCGTCAACATCGTTCAAAATTAATCTGAAGTGAGATGGGTATCAACAGAATAAAAAGAGGAAGTGAGTGAAACAAGAGGTTTTTGGTTGTGACTGATGTGAGACGGCTAGATCCTAATCGCTAAAATTTTAGCAATTTTTAATTAGTTTGATTTTAAAAACTACAGAGGAATTTTAACTATTAATTTTGTTTCGAATATTATGTTTAAAATTTATGTCTATATTTGTGAATAAATGTCTTGTTTACTTTTAAATCTGCTTTTTCTTTCTCAAGACATAACAGTTTATATCCAAATTTATGTGGTCATTAAAAAAATCCCAAATTAAAAATCCCTTTATCGTAATAAATATATGTGAATATCATATATTTTCATATTAAAACAAAATTTAAGTCAACAACTATATTATATTTTAAAATATGAATGAGAAAGCAAAAAAAATTTTTAGCTTTTAATTTCGAAACAAATAAACTTCAACCAATGAAATCCGGTTTCAGGGTAGAAATTTAAATATAGTTTAAAAACTTGATGAGAATATTGACAGCTGTTAATGGATATTTTGAAGTTTATTCTTATTTCAAGATATAGCCACTTATGAAATTTTTAATTCACAAATCTGCAAGAGTATGTTAATTCCTTTTAAATGTTTCCCTTTTAATGATTATATGATGAACAATGCCTAACTACAGGGTGGTTCCCCCCCCCCCCCCCCTTTTTAATTGATTTGACACGATCTGTTTGAAGGATGGCATGATCTGTAAAACACTGCTTGGCTTTACAGATATGCTCAAGCGTTTTCGTACATCCTATGTACAGAGGTAATATTGGTAATAAATAATTAATTATTGGTAATAAACTAACTTTTATTTAAGGAGCCATATATATATACTCTTTTTTTTCTGGTCGAAATCTGTTCCAAGACCACCTTATGTGCCAAATAATACTACTCGTTATCAGTTTCAATAAATATCAGTAATCATTAACAATACAGCAGTAAAGGATTCCTATTAACCTGAGTCTATTTAAGTTGAAAATACTTCACTCCCAAGATAATAAATTAATACCTTGAGTTGTGTGTGCCAAATGGTCAGCTGAAGTTTTTACACAATGAAAATTCAATCAATCAACCTTCACTCTCAATGTCCATTAATTTCTTGTTTACATTTTTGTCGAATGCTTATTCAATGCTGTTAGATAATCTCATCCACTCTGATAACCACTGTTTTATTATCACATTAAAGCACCAATAAGAATAAATCTCATTAAATATTTAAATACTCTATTTCTTCTAGGTCATGTTAACTTCGGAAAGTTTAAGTTTTCTGGATTTACATTTAGGATGCAGATCTTTTCAAGCAACAGGAAGATAAAAAAACAACTCAATTCCCTGCAAAAATCCTCTAACAGGATTTTCATATGAAAAAAAATTCAGAATCAGCTTAATTTTCCCAATTTGAACAGCTGACCATAGTTTGTTTTAAAAACTTTCTGATGTTTATTATTTAAAAATTTACTCTAGAAATAAATTCCTGTGCTTTTCAGTTCCATATATTTATTAATTCAAAGAGTGATTTTTTAAAAAGAAAATTGTTATTTAACCTTTTGTTTACCACAAATATTTCTTCAAATTTCAGTTTTTGACATTAAAATAAAAGGTTTTAAAATAAAAATTATAAAAAGTGTGCTATCAGATTTTTTTTTTCAAGAATGGTGCTTTTATTTTAATTCAAAATTATATAAAAATGCATGTTATTATATTGTTGAATCATTAAAAATTCACAACCAATTACAGAAGGAAAATAGCCCCTAAGCGTCGTTTAATTTTATTACAAAAGGGATAATGATAGTCTAGAAAGGAATTTGTCTCATGGCAATTTATTTTATTCAATTATTTGTTATTATTTATTTATATTATTAATGTTGTGATTTGGTTGGATATAAGAGTAATAAATTCATATAAAGAAATAATTTTTAAAAACATTACTTTCTCAACTATTTTTTAGTAATTTCCATTTAATTTATAAAAAGCATAGATATAAATATGCTTAATGTGTTTATTTTATAATGTTTTTTGAAATGGTTCGAGAATGGAAAGTAGTTTGTGAATGTTAGTCTGACTGCTTATTTCTTCATTTCACCTTATGCAACTTAATTATTAACCCTAATAATTATTAAAATTTTATTTACCAGCAATCAGCAAATAAAATAATTTTTATTCTTTATTTTTAATCATATCTGTAATAAAAAAAAGCAATTATATTCAAGAAAACTGAAGTGAAAGTGTGACGACATATGATCAATGACTTTATTACCGCCTGAAATTGACATGAATAATAAAATAAACATGCAGATAACAAACACCACAATAAAAGGAAGCAATCAGAAGCAAGAGTTCTCATTGCAGACAGAAAATGAGTACTTTTCTGCATGCCATTAAGAGAGAAGCATAAATCCTCCAAGGGCCCAAAGAGTGAACTAAGAGAATGAGTTTGTGCTAATAAAGTTGATGATTATAAATCCAAATGAATTTTCTTTGGTTATAATCCCAAAGATGAATATTTTGTAATGAACAGAATAGCAGAACAACAATCTTGTGAGAAATAACTATTATTTCTTCATGCTACAAATTCAAAATAATTGCTACAGTATTTCAAAAGATAATGACTGAAAAAATGATTACTGAAATAAATGCAAAGTAACATTCATTTTTACAAATACTTACAAGTAATCTGCGGAGCTCTAGAAAAACTCCAATTAGTTATTTTGTTCTGACTTGCAAGAGGAAATACCCGATCTTGCCTCTTCTTCTGAGATTCAAGCACAGCGTTGACACGATTGATGGCGTTACCAAGATTTATAGAGGCAAAACTAATATTCTGTATTTTCTTTCTAAATCTGTCAGCTTTGCGTTCCTCTTCTCTTTCCACTTGAAGTTTAAGTCTTCGTTCTTCCTCCCTCTGTTTAGCTCGCAATTTCTTATCCGATCGAGAATAAATATTCTGACGCAAAGGACTTTTAAGCACCTTAGAACCATCCAAACATTCCGAAAAAGGTATAATCTCAGAACGATGAGATAATTTGATCCTTTGCTGCTCCAATTGAAAACGTCTCAGCCTGGAAGCAACATCTTTACGCATATGATATCCATAGAATCTCTTAGCAGGCATTCTAACTTGCAGCCTTCCAAAAACTTCCTGCTGAAAAGAGAGACACTTTTTATAATACAAATGAAAAAAAAATTCAAAAAGAAAAAAATTACATTATAAATCCCTATTTAGAACAGGAGCCGGCAACTTGCAGCCCAATGAGCACTAACATATAGATCAGCAGTAAAATTGAAAATGAAACTAGTTTCATTTAGAAGATATTAGTCACATGGTATTTTAGTTCATAAATTTTCCAAAACACTGATTCAAAGGCCAAATCCAATAGCATTTTAATGGGTTCTGCTTCTATTGCAAAATACATCAACAGATGAAATCAGCTCCAAACAGTGCCACATCATAGAAACACAAACAAAATGACTTAACGGTAGATTTCATGATAGAATCTCCAATATCAGCAAGCAACATCATTATAGACTAAACTGCTGAAAAAAAATATTGAGAAGTAAACAAAATGGAATCCATTAGATTCATTAGCTCAAAAGCTATTGTAGAAAACAAATCTCATAATGAAAATCCCATTCCAAAAATACCCAAAAATCTCGAACAAGAAATCTCCATTTTTAATAAAAAAGGAAGGAAAGCATCAATACAGATAGATTTTCAATTTATATCAACTACAATACAGCCCATTTCAAAATACCCATCATCTCTTTCCATAAAATCCCAAATTAAAGAGAAATTCCAAAGCATTCACTTATTAAAACATCAAAGCAACAGAAAATGGACATTCAAAAAATAGACACATCACCTCTCAACAAGTTTCTAATTCAGAAGGAAGAGAACGAAAGAGACCAAACAGAACCAATCAGTATACACATAAAAATAAGTGCTAGCTACATCAAACTGTAAGAAATAAACAAAAAATACCCTAAAACCGAAAATAAATTCCTAAATTCCATTAATATCAAACCCCGGCACAGATGAAATCGGATAAGAAATACTCAAAATTCCTTATCTCTACAAAAGGGCATTTCAAAAGAGTCAGATGAAAATAGTTACTGAATTGCTGCCAAAAACCTGCCAAACAGAAGAAATAAATATGGGATCAATAAACACAGGCTACATCATCATTAAAATCACCCACATGAAAAACTTCAGCGGAAAAAAATATATACTGCTCAAAGTGAAAAACATCTACAAGTACATTCCTATCATATCTATAAGGTTCAATATCTTAAAGTGAAAGTAGAAAACTACAGAAAAGAGTTACAGCAGTAATTTGCTTTGGCAGCTCTAAATACCATCATTCCTCTGGAAACTGTTTCTGCAAATCCGTATGTATTAAACACAAAGGGCAACACCTCAGTATCAAACGGAAAATTAGAAATCCTGCATGTATAAACTGTCAGAAATTGAACACATGGCATCCTGAAGAGGCAGCAAAGAATTCCTCAGAACAACTTTACAGCCCAATTTCCTCAGATACATGTACATTTCTGCAGTGAGAAAACTTATCAGTGCATCTTTCGCAAACCTTATCCAGAAAAAAAATCAACTATGAATTACAGATACAAAAATAAAAGAGTCAATTGACGCATTAACAGAAATCCAAGAAATTTGCAAGACATCTGAAGTCTCATAGAAACTATCAAACTTAGAAAAAAATGAACCGTCATAAACGCACACCTGCAATAAGACTATAAGCGCGAATGCATTAGACGCACATAGTTCGTATTTCGTTGAACAATTAAAGCTACAAATTCAGTCACAGACTACCTTACCTCAGCCAAAGACAGCAATTTGCATCCAAAGTTCACAAAATCCTTCTACATACCACCCTGAAATGATTAGCTAATCTCGTTCCCTTCTCTTCTTTGTCTATCTTTGATTAATTAATTCCCCAATTCTTCTAAACATGAAATATAGCAATCTTCTTATGATGAGCATAAGTCAATCAGAAAACAGTGAATAAAATTGTAAAATATATTTTCGAAATGTTTCAACTGTTAACTAAATACTTATTTCTAAACATTTTTATTTATTGGGTTTTGTCAATGTTAAGAATGTTCTCCTCAGATAGGATTCCGACTGTATATTTAATATCTGGTCAATCATAATTAAATAATAATAATAAGATTATTACATATAATTTTAAAAGTTTCTCAGAACTCCTTTTTACCATATTATACAAATGTCAAATATGGTCACCTATATTAAGAATACATCGAGACAGTACTGAATCTTTGATGGCTTCTCAATTATTTTTTAATTATATGTATGCAGCTAAATTAGAAGGGGGGAAAGAATATTGGTAATTAATATGGTGCTTCCAAACTTTAAAGAGATCATAATCATGTCATTATAAACAATGCAGATACATTAATTGGAAAAAAAAAGGTTATAAAAATTATTGATACACATACACAAAACAAATATTTCCTTGCACAAATATATCTGTTAAAATTTTTTTTAAAATTAAATTGAAAATTTTAGCAATCATCAATCAAGGTCATGTAACAGGATGTCTAATAACTAGTAACAAATAAATGAATAACACAACTAGAGAAGTTTACCTTGATATAAAGGTAATTGCAAATTAAAACCTGTTAACATCATTAAATTATCTAATTATATTTGTTCTCCTTGTATGTATATTTAAGATACAAGGATATGGACAAATAGCACTTGTGCTAGTTACATTGGAATGGAGAGTGGAAAAAGCAAAGATAGCAACAATTTAACATTATTTGAAATTTATTAAAAGAAGGTTTATATTTACATACAGAAAAAAACAAAGAAAAAAAATCCTCTTTATTTATTATTTAGAACTTTATTTATTATCAAGACAAAATTCATATTAAGAGAGAGGATATAATACCTCTCATGCTCCATACTAGTATTCCAAATTAAGGACTTGAATGAAATAAAACAAAATATTTTTGTTATTATGATCTATCATTTAATGATTACCAAACAAAAACAAAAAAAAAAACATTACTCTTTAATTATTCATTCATTTTTGCCAATTCAAATATTTGGGAATTAATTTCTGCAAGTTCTGTAGATATTTCAACAATCATGGAGCTAATGAATCTAACCTGTAACAAGTAAGGTACAACTTTTCTGCATGGTATAACATATTTTATTAGCTATTTCCTTTTCAGTAAGCATACATGAAAATATTTTCAAAATGAAATATTTCATTGAATGCATTAAAGGACAAATACAAAGCAACAAATTTTAATGCCTATAAAAAGTCTACTCTAAATGACTGTTTTTGAACTAAAAAGTTCAAAATCGATTTATTTTCAGACATGAAATTTGATGTTTTTGGATCTGACAAATCATATTTTCTTGCATTCATTTTAGATAAAAAAATTTATATTAATTATGACTTTTTTTTTTTACTGACACACAATTATGTTTAAACTATTTGCATTAATATGTAGCGAATGTTTCCCTATATTACTTAGGCCCTTCTTACAAAGCAAGTAGTATGCTACAAATGAATTTTGGGAAACTTTTCAAAAATCCATTCAGCAAAATCAGGACCAATCTTTTTTACCATCCGATTCATATTAAGGAGACAGTGGACTCTAATAGACACTTTAAGGGATTTTTTAGTAAGGGTTGCAAATTTTTTATGCATTTGTATTAAAATATAAATGCACCAAATTTTATTTAAAAAAAAAATATTTTTTAAAAATTTCCAAATACTTCAAACAATTTAATTTTTCTATTGTCCTATTGCTTACCAATACAAATTTATTTGAACAAAATTAAATATGATTTTGTAATTCCAATTAAATGCTAAATTCTTAAAAATATTATTATGTATACTCCCTCAATTTTCATAGGAGTTCTGTTTTTCCGAACTAAAATTGGACTTTTAACAAGTTAAAAAGTCAAAACATAAAATGCATACTTAGTTTTCTTTTAATGTTTGACCTAAATTTATATTACCAATTTCATTGAATTTCTTCAAAAATTAAGATACCTCAAACATTTCAAAGATATTTAATTCTAATAATATATTGAGAAAAATCATTAAGATGTACCCTCTTGGTCCTTCAAAAACTTACTTTATTGAGCAATACATTTTATAACACTATTTTAGTCGAATATAAAAATATATTTTGGTAATGAAGCAATAAAAATAAAATTACACAATTTTGTCCATTATTGCTTATTTTAAAGTCCATTGTCCCCCTAAAATACAGATTTTTAACAAATTTCCGTAGATAAATTTCTTACATTTCTTTGTTATCTGGATTGATTTTTAACAGTTCATTGCTTCAAAAAATAAGATATATATACAAGCACGTAATGATATTTATTACTCTAATTAAAATTAAATTCTAATTGGACTGTATTTTCTACCTCAATGGCAAAAAGCATTTTATTTTCTTCCAGCACGTTCCTCCGGACTTACTACAGGAAACCCTAACAACTGTACATCAAAACATTTGGTAAATGCATGATGGAATACCAGCATAATTTAAGGGCACTCGTGAAAACTGACTTATTGTTTGCGAATGAAGTTTAACAACCATCAATTTTGCAAGGCTCATTAACGAATGCTTGCTCGCTTTCATTTTTCTTGAAGGCATGAAAAATTTACATACGTGATGGCGTCTGCTCAATTACCTTGAGATCCTAATCCTCTTGCCAGGCTCATTGTCTTTTAGATGTCTGTTTTTGTGCTTTTCACAGAATTAACGCTACTTGCGACTCTATGTTTTCTGATAACTTTTCATCTACTTAATAATGTCTCTTATCCTACTCTTAAATTTATTTTTCAAACTTGACAATGCTTTCTGTGAAAAAAGGCCAAAGAATTATTTTAAACAAAGATTTCAGCCAAACAACTGGTCATCAAAGATGGTTAGTTGGAATTAATATACAGAGATTTTATAGGATCAAACCTCTAAAAATGTTACTGCATAATTTTTTTAGAAATTATTGGAAAAAATCAATTTATGAAAAGTTTTATAAACAATTAACTTGATTGTAATTGCCAGTAAATTTCTCGTTCAAAAATTGTAGTTGTCAAATTTTTAACTAAGAAAATTCTGTGCAAAATCTTGTTATTCCCAACTTACATTCAACATAACCTTGAAAAAGATGGGAAATGAAATTTTTAATGTAAAGAAATCCTTATGAAATTTCTATTTTGGATTGCAGACTTTAAAAAAAAAAATGAAATCAGTACTCACATCTCTGTTCAAATGCTCGATAGCGTTTTGAAATCGACGAGAACCTAAAATGAATAAAGAGCACAGTTCAGAAAAGACAAACATTTTTTTAAATAAAAAATTCGTGATAATAAAACTAAATTTTAGATATATCAATGCTTCTATATAAGAATCATATTTTGACACTGTTCATATTTTTAAATCCTTACACATAATCCTACAATCATTTCCTGGTGTGCTGAAATTTCAATTTTTGAAATTTTGAAAAATTTTCAGAATTTTCTGGAATTAATTTATTAATGTGAATCAAATTTTTTTATCTAGTGAAGAATGTCACACAGCAGTGAATTTGAAGGTGGGTGTGGGAGGGAATTACTTTCAAGAAATCACAATATGTTAATAATGATAAATGAATAAAAAATATAGAACATTTATTTTTTTCTACACTCATTAATGTATTTTCAAAATTTAGTATTTCTATAATTCTACAGATACTGAAAACTGGATGATTACCAGGTGAGGTAATTTAATGCAATAGTATCACATACCTCATCTGCAAAGCTGTTAAATGACTAGTACATAAATAGAAAGGAGCTGTCACTCAATGGCCCATTCATTCATTCACCTGAGGTTGAGCAATCTCTTATTATTTGAATTTCCTGCATGTTGGTATTATATTTTTTAAAGTATGTCCTCTATATTTAACAAGTTTTAAACACCTGTTTAATTTTAAAAAGTCATTCACCAAATTGATTAAATTCTCTATTTTTGACTGCATGTGATCATAAAGACAGATTCAACCATATGATGCTCCTCATAAGTTTATGAATCAAGTAAGAAATACATCAAGCTAGAAATAAGTTTGACTGAACCATCATCGAAAATTACGGCCACATGGATCAAATTCTCTTAAATTGTATCCCTCCTTTTATTTTTAAACTTTGAAACAGAATTGGTCAGTAAAATTCTTTTGTTTACTTTTTGAGTTGTTGAATGATATAAAATATTAGGAACTAAAGAAAAGGTAAGAACAGAGAAGTGAAATTATTATAAGTTTGGACACAGACTGCAAGAAAGTTGTAGTTAGGTTTCTAAATTTTATTAGACAAATAAAAATAAGGCTAAGTTTTTTTTAAAATATACAATTTGAAGGTAGTTTCAGGCAGAAGTAATAATGTTCCAATCTTCTTTAGATGTGAAATTAGTGTTAGTTGTAAATTCGTTAAGGTAAGGGGGCAGGGGTAGGATACTGCAAGGTTAACTCCTAACAGTTCCAGACCTTTTGGGTTCTTTTCAAAGAAATTTTCATTCAAACCTTTACATTCTGAATGTAATAGACCAAGAATTGTTAGTTGTCTAAAGTAACATATACTGTTTTAGAAATTTATAAGATGCTAGTACATTTACCCTATACAAGGTTCATAAACTTTCTAACTTTTGCATTTATGTAGAAACATGGGAGAGCCTAACCTAAATGTTTGAGACAACATGGTTTTGCCATGAATTTCACAATAGACATTAAATAACAACTTTGGGGAAAGTCAAAGTTATAATAGATGCATTCCCAGGATTTCTGAAAAATAAATTTCATCTTTATCTAATTTTAATTTGAGGATTAATCTTCAGGATAATAGCAAAAAATTAAGGTGAATATTGGAACATAAGGATAAGGTTGTTGTTAATATTCTCAAAGTATGAAAGATGGATGTAAATGAGGTCTCAGAATCCCGATAATTTTATTGGAGAAAATAGAATTTATGTTAAGAATGGAAGAATATAAGTTTAGACATTAAGAGCTTTTGACAAGTTACACAGTTTATTGCATCATGGAACTTGCAGAACAATATAACTCTAAGACTTTGTAATGACTATAGACAACAGAGAATTAGTTCATTCAAAAATTCCTTGTTTTCAAGGTGGTTTAGCACAATAGAATAGCCTTGACTACAGGTACTCCCTGACTATAATTAGTATATTTACAAAATGGTGGAAGATGTGCTTCTTCCAGACATAGAAGCACAGTCAGTAGTTAAAGCTTCAGTGAGTACCTAGGTTTTACATTTCAGCAAACCTCAGATACAATGATAGGGGTGACCAATTGGAATTGGAATTTTCCGAATCTTTTTGTTCATATAATTCATATGGCATCTTGTACCTCAAAAATAAATACCTTCATTGTTTGTTAAAACAGATTTTGAAACACTTAAAAAAATTATGGTTAGATGTACTGACTTATGAAAAGATAATGAATGCATTTCGAATATGAAAAATATCTAACTAAGAGGGTGGGTGGGATGAGATTCTAAACTCCCAACACATAAATATCATCATATGTCTTAAAACAGTAGATGAAAAATTAATTATTCAGGCCTGAAATTTTTGTTCATAATTCAAAGATAATTCCTTCATGGAATGGCACAAATGAAGCTGAGTAAAAAAAAAAAAAAAAAAAAAAAAAAAAAGACAAAAGCAGACTTACCAGCTCTAACGTGCATATAAAGTCTTCTCATTGTAGAAAGCATACTATATCCAATGCTTGAATTCTCAAACATACCTTCAGTAATACAACGGGATATATATCTTTCTGCTTTTCTAAAATGGTTTGTTCTCAATCTACGACGGAGACTTTGGATGGCCATATCGAAGAACATTCTTGCTTTATAAGCAATTGAATTCCTGATTAAGCGAGATACTGGGAGCCTTTTCATTGATTTCAAACTCTGATTTATCACCAAGTTTGCTCTCAGAAAATTCCCAAAAGGTGTTGAAACTGAAAGGGAAAATAAAAGTTACATATGTTTAAAAAATTCAACATAAAGAATAGAGACTATTAATAAGAATCGAGAATTTCTTTAATAAAATAAAAATGGGCATCCTTTGATGGAAATATTTTATTCCAAGAGAAAAATCTTTTTCATTTGCATATTATATGTATATCAACTCTAGCTATATGTGTGTGTGTGTTTGTGCGTGTATGCAAAATTTTTTCTAAAATTCCACTGCTTACTACAAATTTAATAACATATTGTTTAAAAACTCGAAGCAGTCTTTTTATATAATTATTAGTAATTACTATTTTCTAAGAATTTTAAATTTTGACTATTTGTTTCAAATTAACATTCTACAGCAGTAACAGCTGCATTTCAATAGTTATAAAACACTCATGCAAAGAAATCACAAAGGAATATAACTATCAGCTATCAAGAATATATAAGCACAATATAGCTTCATCAGTTTGAGCAACTGATACAATTCCTATAGTAAATTAATACAATAGATTAACCCACAGAACATGATGTTACATATAAATATTATGTTGTTAATGCGTGAATAATTAGACACGCAGTTTCAACATAGATTGTAATAATAAAAGAATGTTTTTTTCTGATAAAAGAAAACATAATAAAATTTAATACAATAGCTTACCATCAAACTGAAAGGAAACGCTATGAAAAACTTGAGACAGCAATGTTTTAAATTTAACAGGATATTTTAACAAACAATTTCGTGCTGCTTTTAAATAAGAATCCACTGCTCTTTTCAGTTGGAAATTCCTTTCCAGGCTATTATCCACTTCTATAATAAAAAATAAAAAAAGCACAAATATAAGAAAATATTCATAAAAAAAATTGGAGCTGAAAAAAAGCATTCACTAAGAAATTTCAAAAATTACATTTACATGTTTGCAAAACAAATAGGGTTTCAGTAATTCTTCAGTTAAGCTGCCAGTAATGTGGAAATCATTATGGTAAAAACTAACTCAAACAAATAATTAAATAGTATAGTTTGTAATGAATCAACAGCATTCTAAAAACTAAATTATGGTTGACATTTCAGTCATCTGAAACTAAAATGTCAGCATAACTGACAGAAATTACTATGCATTAATATAAGTGGTTAACATTTGAAGGTGCTACAAATAATGGATCTACCAATTCAAATTTTTCTTTTACCAATCAAATTATGTAACAAACATAAGGTCAAACAATTAAAACTGATGCCAGATTTCTGCTTATATTGCTTACTGCATTACCATCGTTATAATCCTGCTTGAGTGGAAATATATTCTGATGCAAATACAAAAGTTCAAAATATTCAAAAATATACCTGTTTAAATACAGAAAATTTTTCATTAGGATGAAATTAGCAAACCATTGAATTGATGGCAAAACTGGATAAAAGTGTATCAATTAGAAAATACAAGTTTAAATTGTGAATCTTATTTAAGTAAAACAGTACAAATGCTTTTAATTTGAAATATATATTCTGTAAGATATTAAAAATACCAGAAGATCCAATTCATACATGACACTAGAGACAAAAAATGTGTGTGATTTTGTCATAAAATACAGCTATAAGTTATAGGGAAAGATGGACGAGTCTTTACACATACAGAATCTAATCCTCCTGTGTGAAGATTTGACAAAACAGGAGGGAAAAAAAACTCCTGCCATATATGTTAGCAAAAACATTCTTTGGGCCAAACAGAAATAACTGAAAGTTTATTGAAATTTATGCTAAAGAATATGCACAAACTATGTTTCTTAAAAGCAATGCTATGATGAAACATTTTCAATAAAACCCTACATTAAAATGTAGAGTAAAAGATCATTCACAACAAATGCAAGAAAAGCTTCATCCAAAATCAAAATTTTTCCAATACTCCTTAAGAGTCAGGGCATTACCTACATAGATTTTTTTATAACTAGGAAAATAATTACAAGCATTATTTAAATGTTCTGAAGCATTTATTAACCAGAATATCAAGATGAAAGTTGGCATTTCTTGCAAGACTATGATCATGCAAATATTATATTTTATTGGTTTAACACTATACTTAGCTTTATTCATAAAACTTAAAGTGAAATGAAAAAGTGTTATTAACAGCCAATCTGATGATATAAAAAAATTAACACAAGCTTTAAGGGCAAGAACAACAATATATGCATTAGGGATCATTGAAAAAATGAACCCAAATGGGTATTCAAACTGTTATCACATCATGAAAAAATGTGCATTAAAACTAAAGCCTCTTATTTCCTTTTTTTTTTTAAGTCAAAAGTTGTTTCTTTTCAGATCTACTTTTATAATTCCAAATTTGACAAATTTTAGGAGTGATTAATACACCAAAATATAAAATAAGAAATCATATTTTTTTTAATGCAGAATGAAATTAAGAATAAACATATTTTGAAACAAATTTAAGTTCACTTTTAACTTTTCTACTGTTTTAGAGTAATATGATCATAAAATGTTTGAAAAAAAAATTTTTTTATCAAAAAAAATTTTTTTTACATATACACAGCAGAAATAATCTACCAGAATAATTTAATAAAATCCCCTTAATTATATTTGAAAGCTAAACTAATCAGAGCTTAAGGAAGAATATTAGGGAAGAAATTTTGTTATTACAGAAAAATTCTAATTAAAATAAAATAAAGAATTGAAAGAAAAAGGGCAGGAAATCAAAATTTAAATTGAATGAACAAGATTACAAATATACTTTAAAACTTATTATACTTGCATATAAAATTATACGCCAGTAGGGAAGCAAAATTGGTTTCTAACTAAATTCTGCAATAAGATTAATAAAATTCCAAAAAGAAAAAAAAAGTAATTTAAATTGAGAAAAATATGTTATTTCAAAGCTTTGCTTTAAAAAGAAAAATATAATTTTAAGTAAAAATGTCTTAAGTCTTATTAATTAAGGAAATATTAAAGACAACTTCTTGATAACAGGTGAATAACTTTGTATTTGCTAATAACTAATACAAAAACTAGCATAAATTACTCACCTTGTACAGAATTTGTTGGCACAAATTGCCAAGTGGCTTCTATGCCTCTTTCAAGAATAACTGGAAAGAAAATTAATACAAAATAAAAAAAACAGCATTGCTAAAAGTTGCACATGAAACTATTATAGGAACATTCATTCCACAGACACTACAAACAGCCCATACCTAAAAAAGATGCAAGAAGCATAAAGAGCACATGACAAGTACATTGTGAACTGTTAAGAATTCAGTGAACCAAATGGTCTTAATGGGTATGGCTAGCCACCAATAAATTAATATAATGTGGTGTGACTGTTGATGTTGGCATAATTTTTCCTAACAGCAGCCAACTTGACCCACATACTAGGGGCAGTGTGATTTTGGCTCTCTCTCCAAGAAATGTGCAGTTCTCTAGGCCTACTACACTAAGGTGTAATCATGTACCTTTTATTGATAAACCACATAAAAGGTAACCTGCATCTTCAAGTCATTTCACCAAGGCAACAATATTCACTATCAAATAAACTGTTTAATCTAGAAAAGCATTTTTTTTTAAATGGACAGTACATTTCCCAAAATCAGAAAATTCTTTTGACTTCAAAGCATTAGAATAAAAATAACCTAAATAATCTCCTTTTGTATTAATTTCAGAAAAATTTCAAACTGGGTCTTTACACTCTCTGAATATGCAGGGGGATATTAGTGCTTTGGTCTAAAGAAGTTGATACAAACCATTTGCTTTTTCACAATAAAAACAATGTTTTTCAAAAAATATGGATTTAAAAAAGATGCAACTTTTTAAAACAGCAAAATCATTGAGCACCCATTTGAATATTTTTAACAGTATTCCTCACAAATAGAATTTCTTACAAAATCCCTCTTTTTTTTATTTTGATATATGCATATTATTCAAGTAACTTACACTGGTCATTCTTGAATTCCAATATCCACTGTACTTTAGAACATGCATCATGATGCATTTAAAGAGAATAAGGACAAAAGAATAGAAGGCAATGTTTATATTTAACAATAAAATAAAACTCATGTGGGAAAATGCACAATTTCCTAAAAAAATACAGAACAATTTCTATACTTTGTAACAGGCCCTAAACATTAAATTAGGACGAATAAAGAAAAGATTTTTGTTCCAAAAGTTAGGTAATTTCTTTAAAAAAAATATTTTTTTAACACTGCTATTTTTATTTATTATTAATTGATTAACAATGGTAGATAACCTCAGTCATATTTAATGATGTTGCATAAAATATTCCTTGTACCATTCCCAAGAGCTATTTTACCACTTGAATTAACTATATAAGAATTTTAGTTAAAATGGCACAGTCAGAAATGACAATACTCACACAAACAAGGGAGGGAGGTATCTAATGGACAAGAAATCAAGATTAAAGAATGTCAAATAACTCCAAAAATACACTCATCTTTCTACTTCTCATCTCTTAGCCCAGTAGAATTTATAAAGAGTGGTAGTATTGGAACACTAAAAGGAATTCTAATCACTATTCCAAATATTCCCAGGTGAAAAAGACAATGAATACAAAAGGGATAAGTTTTTGCGGTTTAATAGCCACAAATGCCGCTGTTTTGTTTCTGGAGTTATGGCAACGATCTTTCCTTCTTGCAATATTTAAGAAATTGACATTTTAAAGATGTTTGACCCCCCTGTTCTCTCAAGAGTCTCAGTGAATACACAGAATAAAAAAAAAACCCAAAATATTTTCATTCTGAGAGGTCACCGCCCTGACCACTCAGAATAAAAATAATGAAAGTACTTGCATGAATTTTAAAAAAAAGAACTAGAATAAAATTTTACAGGAATTAATAATGAGACAGAAAAAAAAAAAACCAAAATAGAGCGAATTACATTTTAGGGAAGGAGGAAATCTGGTTGTTACTGAAATTCCACAATAAATAGATTTTTAAAATTAATGTAAAAGAAAAGTAATGTTAAAGCTTAATTATTTCTAGCTTTGTTTTAGAAAAAGTATAGCAATTTAAAATACACTATTCTCCCGAATTAAAGAGTGTTATAAGAAAACATATGGGGGGGAGAAATAAAGAACATTTCATTTAGCAATTTAAAAACAAATAAAAAATCTGAAAAAAAATTCTTTTAAATACTTAGAATTACCTCCAATAGAATTTGCTGGTACAATTTGCCAACTTGCTTGCCCATTTACAGCAACCACTGGAAAAAAATGGAAAAATAGAAAAACACTTTTTAATATTGGAAATGAAATTATTATAAAACATGCATTCCCCAGATAACAGAATCAGCATATCCTTTAAAAAGTGTAACTCAGCTGAGCTTGGCTCCAATCTGACTCAGTAAGGAGACATGAATCCCCAAGGAATGCATCTTCTATAGATTTTTATATTCCTGCAAACTATGTTTATACATGCTCAGTCAATGACCTTGGTCACAGTCTGTCATAATTACTTACTGCTTCATGATACCATTTGTCAACAAAATCCTGACAACTTAGGGTGCCAGATTCCTCAACCTTCTATAATAATCAGTGTTTTAAACAGATACAATGCATTGTGAGGTTCAGACAGTACAAATTTTTGTGAACAACAAACTAAGCAGTTTATTTCCAAACACTGTCTTTGTCTGTTCAATAATGATGAAAAATCATACTCCCATGAACCCACCTGTGCTTTCCATAGTCCTGCCATGTATTCTTTTGAACCACTGTTCATCTTTGAAGTCAGTGATGATAATACAATAGTAATTATTACCCAATTATCTTGTTCATTGAGAAAATGTGGCAGTTCACCCTCCAAATTTCCTGTTTCATTGGCCACCTAGAATAAGTTCTCTCTACGGTTAACTATAACTCAGGGCATGGTTAGAGCTGTAGATGTTTCAGAAGCTCAAGAACATCATTTATGTTCTAATCAGAATGGCTAATAAGAATATTCCAAAAAAACGTTTCTCGCATCTGAAAAATTTTTGTATTGCAACACTTAAAACAAAATAAACCATGGAAATTTTTCAGTAGGTACCTACTGACAGTTAATCTTCAAGCTTTTAAACAAGGCAAAGTCCTTGTTCTATCATATTCAACATCATATCAGAATGCTTCCTTGGTTTTTAGACTTATTTATTATACTTCCAGTAAGAGAATATTAAACACTATTTAACTGAGAGCCAGTACATCATCTGTCATGAATTCCCCTTAAAGTATATGAAATTGCCAGTTTTGTATCATTTGCACATTCAGTCTACCAGGGCATATTATACATCAAGTAACACAATCAGTTGGCTTTAGTAAACAATATGGTGCTCATTCAACACATATGCCTCCATTCAGTGAAAAAGTCAAGATTTTCCTACATGACTTGGACCTTGACAACACTGTAATCAAATCGGCTAATTTGTTGAGCTGTCCTGTTTTAGATTATATTACAATTTTCTTTTTTGAATCCCATTTACAGGACTCAATATATTATCAGCTGCTCCAACCATTTTCCAACAACAATACACAGAAATGATACACCAAAACAATTTATTAAAATTACCTTAATTTCATTGAAAAGCAAAAACTCACACGAGTTCAAGAAAAAGAAAATGTAATGCTATAATATATATGTAATTAAGATTACTTTACAGAAATAGTATATTTTAAATACAAATATCTGCAACAAATGAAAATAAAATGTCTGAAAATCAAAACTTTTTAAAGGAATATTTATTAATACTTACTTTAAAACTTATACCAAAAGATACAGTACATTCTAAGGTGTAAGAAATTTGAATGTTACTTAAATTAAACAATAAACAGATTTATAAAATTTATTGAAAATAATAGTAATGTTATAACTGAGATAAGACACATAATTTTGAGCCATACTATCATGAAACGACAGTAATTTTTACTTCCTATTCCTCATGAACAACAGAAATATTATAAGAGAATATCTGCAAAACAGTAAAAAAAATTTTGATATCATAGTTTGAAAACAACTAGGAGGTAAAGAATTTAAACCATAATACAAATTGCTTACCTCTTACAGAATCTGTTGATATAACTGGCCAATCAGTTGCCATGCCATTTTCAAGAACAACTAGAAAGAGAATTAATGCAGATATTTAAAATAAAAAAATAAGATTTCAACTGTGGATAAAATTCTTAGAAACCTAATCATACCGCAGATAGTACACACAGGATAAAATTAGAGAGATGCAAGGACAAAATAAAGGGGCAACCAGCAAATATAACATGTACAGTCCAAAAAAAAGTTAAAAAAGCATTCATTTCCTTAACTATTACATGAAATAACATACTTCCAATTACAAATTTTCTTCAAAGGAAGTACCCAAATATGTTAAAATATTCTTGTAGGTTCTGAAATATTCAGTACAAGTTGAGAATGAATAATGACAAAAGTTCCAATTTTTACATGGCTAGACCAGTGAAAAAAAAACTTCAACATGTAAAGTACTTGTTACTGATCTATCTTATGAATCATTGATAATATCTAAGGAATGGTGGAAAAATATCAGATCATATCATTTCCTCCAAAATTGGTTACAGAAATATCAATAGCAACACTTGCAAATATATTTAATGTAATATCAACTAATTATTGAATATATATTTCCAATGCATTTTATTCAAAAAATAAATTTTATCAAACATTACTAAAATTAATTCACATACAATTATTATTGATTAAATACATATGATTACTTTTAAAAAACAATTTAATATGATTTTGTTGATCAAATAAAATGCTTGTTAGACACTTGCAATATTTTTCATAAAATATAAATAACTTTTTAAAGGCATTACTAAACTTTTAAAGTTAAAATTACTCAGTTTAACATCAGAAAAAAAAAATTCCTTATAATTTTTATAATAAGGAGTGACTCCAGTGTTTTTATATTGCAATTCAAATTTTGTTCCGGCTTTGGAACAAAGTTCAAATTTTTTAACAAACATTTACAACAAGCATTGCGGTAAATGGAGTATTAGTAGGTATTTTCAGTGTTTTTTGTAATTTTCAATATATATTTGTATATTACATCTTACCATAGTCTTTCCACCATATATATATATATATATATATATATATATATATATATATATATATAACACTATGTAGTTATCACTTAATTTCCATAACAACTATGGAAATTCCAAAGCTGTGGAATGTATGGCTATTATTTCAAACATAACAAGAAATTAAAAATTAAAATGCACGCATTTTCAAATATATTTATGGCCACTTTCATCTGCTCAAATCTTTTAATAGTAAAATTTTTTGTACATATAAAACAGTTCCATTTATTGAGGAGCAGTGCATTTTATGTGAACTCTGTAGGCACAGTAAAATATAGAAATAATGTACAAAAGCTATTTTATAGCATGACTAGTCTTAATTACTCTGAAAAGAAAAAATTTATCTGATGTTTTAAAAAATTTAATCACTGAAATAGAAGTTAGATGTGCTTGTCAAACAGAATAGAAAATTTTCAATGAGAATGCTGGCATGAAATGAAATACAGGGACCAGGAATTAAATAAAATTCTAAACTAACAAATATTCTAATTAAAAATATAAACATAAATAAATATAGAATTCAATCCTAAGGTGCAAAATAAAAAATTAGTTGTTACTGACTTTTCACAGGTAGATGTATAAAAATAATGTAAAATAAACATAGCTTTAAAACAAAACCATCAAACATAATTTAGGAAAAACAAATTATTTTAAGTAAAATATTCTTATTATTGACGGAATTATTTTAAAATAACATCTGAGGATAAAACCAAACTATCCCCCCTTCTAGTTTAACTAGAAGATAAAACAAAAAAGGCATTTTTAAAATTAATACAGATTACCTACCTCTCACAGAATTTGATGCTTCAATTTGCCAAGTGATTTCATCATTTTCAATAGCTAAGGGAAAGGGAATACCAAATATAGCAAACAGTAATACTTAAAATTCGACATAAAACTATTAAAAAATAGATATTTGATAAATACTACATACAACAAATACCAAAAAAGATGCAAGGGGCATAACCAGTCATAACATATATGGGGAGTAATATATATGTAGATTATGTGTTTCCGCGACTATTGCAATTAAGGATAAATTCCAATTGAAAAACTGCATCAAATAAAGTACACAATTGAGTGAAAATAAGGTGGCTTTAAATAAAGATTGAAAACAAAAGGCTAGGTCTTTAAATGGCAAACAGAACCCAAAAAATGCAATAGACAAAAATGTTTTTCTTACATTCAGGTATCTTGCAAATGGTTCATATACAAAAAAAATATCAGTTCATACTTTCCTCAGGCAATTATGTAGTCATAAATAAGCATCAATCAATTTTTAAAAATGTTGTGACCACATTTAATTTCTCCATAGTTTTATGATTACTTATAAAAAATTTTAGAAAAATTAAAACACTTTTGCATATTGAAAGGCAATGCTTTTGGTTCTACACCCAGTAAAAATTAAAAAGTAGAGAAATAATGAGTAAAGCAGTTTAATAAAATCACCATATTCATATTTGAAAGTATAAATTTAAAAAAAAACTTTCAAAAAGAGAAGAGGGTGGTGGTAGCTATAAAAATATAGCAAGTGAGAAATATTAAGAAATGACAAAATTTCTAATTGAAAGAAAAGGTTATGGAAATCAATACAATTTTAAAAGGAATTGTTTTTTTTTTAACTAAATTTGCAGCAAACAATTAAAAAATTAATGACTGATTTAAAAAAACATTTTAAATTTAATCATATTGATTACTTCTCATAGAATATGAAGGTACATTTTTTAGATTAGTTTCCATGTCATTCTCAAGAATAATCTCAATTGGAGGGGGGGGGGGGGATTAATGTCACACACAGAAAATGGTTTTGCTTCTAGTTATGGCTGCGGTTATATCAAACCCATCCATTCCACCCATACTACTTAGAGTATGTTATCAAATAAATTGAGATGATAGAAAAGCAGGCAACCAGAATATATAACTTTCAGAGGGTATCTCTAAAAACTGGAAGAAGTGCTTATTTCTTTATCTATGAAAAATGGCAACTGCAAAGTTTTATTAAATAAAGCACCCAAATTAGAGAAAATACTCCTAAAGTTTGTAAAGGTTAAGAATAAAAAGGTAGAAAAAATTAAATTTTATTTTGGCCGAAACAAAACAAAAAACGTTAGCGAGTAAAATGTTATTTGCAAACTTCTCTAGCATTATTTTATTATTAATGAAAAAATTTTTAGTGAAATATTTTATCACACTGAACAGTATGGCTTTATCGATTTTCTCAATTTATCGGGTGGGGGGGGAATAATAATTTTTCGAAAATCGATCTTTTGAATACAGTTTTCAAAAACTATCAAAATCATGATCATGAATATTAGTTGACGATAAGTCGTGATAAAAATAAATCGATATTAACAGTTTGCGTTTTCGATTTCGTTTTGGCTATCGGTTAGTGTATTTTTACTGCTATTCACTCGTTTTCACCTTCATGCAGAATTTTAGTAAATATTACAATAAATACTGCCATATTCTAATATATAATTATACTAGTTTTAAATGCAATATATATCATAACATGCAGACACTGCTTTGTCACTGACGGACTTAGGTAAATGGGTTTTAACAAAATTATTTTTTCAAAAGAAAACAAATATTTTTACTATACAAATTGAAACTTCCTTTTATCTGGAGTCGTTCTGATAGTCAATATGTTAAGAGAGAACAAATAACAGCTATAAGTAAAAAATGATATCACAATATATCGAAAAATATCAATATGTGTTGTGCGATATATCGCGATGATGAATTCCGATCATCACCTAGTCCTACTAAACAGTAATGCTCCTATCATACATCCTTTACAGATTATAAAGAACAGAAATATGTAACAAATCTATGTAACAATTTACTTAAACCAGCTCAATTACATATGAAAGCAATAACTTATCAGTTAATAAAGTTAGTTATTCAAATACATGTAACTAAGACATAGCTTCAAGAAATAATAGAAAATTTCCAAAACAAAATACTTATTCGGAAAAAAAAAAACGGTTATTCTCTTTTTTTTAAACTTATCTCTAAATATGTAATTTTCATAAGTTGCCAGTGATGTTTCATTCCACTTCCAGCAAATTATATTTGATAAGAATTACAGTTTTATAAAAAAATTTCCAAGTTCATAATAAAGTTTCCTGGCTCTTCAATTTTTTTTCCCTGATATCCTGGAATTACCAAATGATTCCTGGTTTTGTGTGGGGGTTGGGTCAGCTGGCCAACCAGTTCCATTAACTCCAGTATTAAAATTGAGAGAAATGTAATTTCTAACTCAAAGGAAAACTAAACACTTTTAAATAAGATAATCCCCATGAACAATATAAATTTTATAAGAGACAGAGGCCAAATGGGGGGGGGGGGATTTTTCTACATCATCTAAAAATTAACTGGTCAATAAAATAATAAACAAATTATTTACCTTCAAAGGAATTTGCAGGCATACTCTGAGTACTGATTCCCCAGCCATTTTCCAAAACTGATGGGAAGAGAATTTATACAAGTATAGAAAACTACATTTTATTTAATGCAGAGAATGAAGTTTGAACAAAGATTTTCATCCCACATATCATTTACATAACATGCCATTAAAAAATGTGAGGAGAAAAATAACAACAAACAGGCAAGCAGTTTACATTTAACACACACAAAGCCACAAAATAGTGGAACAAACATTTATTTCCTTAAACACTTCAATTAAAAATATTCGTGCAACAGATACATTTCAAAAAATAACATGTGAAAATAGCCAGACTTCTGTAGACAATAAAGATAAAAGGTAAGAAAAAATCAAATTTTTACACACACGCCCTATTGCAAAAATAATGTCGAATAAGATGTTTTCACCATTCTCATCTACCATGGAAATGCTTCTCATACCAAGAAGAAAAATACCTGACAGTAAAATTTCTGATACATGGTTTTAAAAATAAAAAATTATAGCATTTTCAAAGAATTTTAGGTCCAAATTTAAATGCTCCAGAGTATATTATTACATATAAAATTTTAGAAAAATGTTAAAGACTTTTGAACACTGAAGAGCAATGATTTTTTAGACACATTGTAAGAACTGCAAAGTACAGAAACAGTGTCTCAACTCAACTTCCTAAGTACATTTTAACTACATTCGAAAAAAAAATTGAGAGTTTAAGAAAGAAAAGATTAAAGCATTAAGAAAGATATAATTTTCAGAAATAGAAATTTCTTGAAGATAATACAACAATGCACCAAATGAAAAGGGTCTTGAATCAATAAAATTTACATAGAACCAATTATTCAATAAAAGATAGATTTTCTTAAACAAATAAACACAGAATCACACTTCCACACTGTAAGTAAAATTGGTTTTTACTGAAATTCTATAAGATTCAGATTTATTAAATTCATTAAAAATAAAAGTTATGTTAAAAATGAGAAAAGCCTTGTAATTTCTAGATTCATGGCATGAAAGATACAGTACTTTTAAATCAAAACATTCCCAATGGATAACAGAAATACCGCAAGACAACATCTGCAAATGAGTGAATCAATTTTGAAGGAAGTGTTTCTTATTTAAAACATAGACAGACAGACAAACAAAGAAACAAACAAACAAACAAACAAAACTAATGAATAAAATATTTAAAAAACTAATACAAATTATTTACTTCCTATTTCAGCTATACATTGATGAGATTCCAATTCATCTTGAAAAATCACTGGAAAGAGAATTTATACAAAGTATAAAAAACAGCATTTCTTAAAGCTGCGTATATGAAGTTCTTATAAAAAAATTATTCCACAAATAGTATGTACAGTATGGCACTAAAAATTGTGAAGAGTGAAAAAAAAAAAGACTTTAATACATATAATATTTACAAGATGTCTATAAAGTGGAACAAGCATTTATTTCCTTAATTATGGAATTTAGGTAAATACTTCAACTGCAAATTGTCATTAAAAAAAGTACCCAAATATTTAAAAAAAGGCTTCTGTCAAAGATGTGATCAGAAGGTAACAAAAATCTTTAATGACTAAAACAAAAGTCAATGAGTAAAACATTTTTCATTCCTTTGTCTAGGGAATGTTTTACATACTTAAATGAAAAGTATCAGATTATAGTTCTTCAACTGCAATTGTAAAGTGAAACATAAAACCAAATCAATTAGAATAATTTAAATCCACTTTTAACTGCTCAATTTTTTTACTATATATTTACTAAAAAAATTTTGAAAAATGTAAAGATTTTTTAAATACTGAAGAATATTGCTTTTAATACACACTCAATAAAAACTGCAAAATTTAGAAATAATGTACTAAATCAATTTAATAAAATCATCTTAACTACAATTGAAAGAATACGCTTAGAGTTTAAGAAAGGTTAATTGATTAATTAAAAGGTAATTTTCAGAAACAGAAAGTTTCTAATGAAACTTCAATGAATAAAGAAAAAGGCTTGTAAATCAATAAAATTTAAACTGATACAAACAATAAAATTTAAACTGATACAAACAATAAAATTTAAACAGCCACAAAATAGACCAAAAAAGAAAAGAAAATCTTTCAGAAATGAAAAATAATAACTGATAGTTTAAATTCAACAAATTTATGTGTACCATGTGAGCCCCAGCAGAAATGTGAAGGATATCAAAGTGACACAATAAATCAAAACACAATTTTTCAGCACTTTGATAGAGTGTAAACATCCATGTTTTTAGTTCACTATCTGTTTTTAGCTGTAAAATAAGCACCTGCTTTTCAATGTACCCAATAAAAAAAAAATTATATTACTAAACATTTTCATATTTTAAACCTTTCAAAAGTTATCACGATGCAGGTAGAAAAAATCTTCCCCTTTATACCCAATTCATAGTTTAAGGTTTTGAAAGTATGCATGTATGAATATTTAGCAACATTTGATTCTCAATTATTTAATCCACATATTATTGGGATATATAAAAAAAAAGTTTGTTTCACTGATATTGACTGTTATTAATGAACTTATAACCCATTAACTGCCAATTTTTTTAAAAAAATCAATGGAAAGTTACATATTCGCACAAAAATTTCTCTTAATATTGTTACATTCAGATTAATTTTTCTTTTGAAAATAGTCAAAGTGATATTTTTGAAAAAGAGTATTGTTATAAAATTAAGAATCATGTCAATAAAAAACAAAAGCAGGATGCATAGTGTGAAATGGATGCGAAATTGAATCATTTTTGTACAAGCATGAATATATAAACTTCAGAATTTTATACTAATAGGATTTTCCTCTCTTATATTAAAGTTCTTACAGAAAAATTTATAAATATATTTTATTTTATTAATTTTAATCTTTGATTTAAAAAAGGAATTTTTCAAATTATAATCAATATTTAGATGTTGAATCCAGCCACATCTATTATTTATATTGGCAATATTATCTCCAGTAATAATTAATAAAAAAAAACCTCTGAAAATTTGAACAAAAAGCAAGGTGAATAGAATCAATATGTATTACAAATATTAAAGATTCAAATATTGGTAAGTTCGACAAAAATGGGTTTAAAAAATTATTTTCACAAGATATCTCACAAAAAAATTTATGCTAATTACATGCACAAGTAGCCCCCCCCCAAAAAAAAACTACAATGAGTTGCACATTAGTTTAGAAAAATTAATACTAGATCATGCTAACAGATTTTAATCAGAAATTTTTTTAATTTAAATGCTTTTGTTTAAAAAAATCAAAATACATAAATAAAAATTAGTTAACTTCTGTACCTAAATTTTTCTTTCTTTTTTTATGCGTGCAATTTTTTAAAAAAATACACAAAAAATGACTGATTACTTCCTGCCCTTAAATACATTTTCTTCTTAAAAAAACTTAAATCTCACAATATTTTCAGGTATTGATAAATTAGATTAATACATCTACAACTTTTATTTGAATGTTATCTTTATATATGTATATAAAAAAATCGATTATATAAAACATTTTCTATTCATAACATTTATAATGAATAGAAATAATCATAAGAACAAGAACACTATTATTACAGTTTATTAGGTTGGTATGTCTAGAATATTTATAAAACGGCTAATTTTACATTTTTTTAAATAATCATTCTTCATTTCAAATCTACCAATTTATAAAAGCCTCCCCCCCACATCCCCAACTATCCTTTTTTCAATATTCTTACACTTCACTATAAGTGAAAAATCCTTTGCTTCATTAGCTTTTCATGACAGTTCTTTAATTTCTACAGTGTACAGTAAATATAGGTTGCTGATAATATTCATGGGAAATATGGCACCATTAATTTCCTATGCAGGATTACTTACAACTGCTATATGCGATACTTTTCACTTAGTGTTCATTATCGATCTTTGGCATCATGTTATTTCATCAGATCTGAATTCCAAACATATGTACTATGAATTTGCTTCTTTCACTCTAAAAAATGGTTTAACATAGGGGAGTATCAAGAATTTTTTAATGAAATGTGAATGGTCAGTTCTCTTCTGAAGTCTTAAAAGAGGATGAAATCCATCAAGTACTATAGGAGAAGGTCAGATTTGATAGCAGTTAATGGGAAAATCATTCTATTGCTATCACAATTAATAAAAAGTCAAGAAAGTAAATGAGAAGTAACAAATGGCAACCGAATTCACATGGGTGCCAAAAAATATTGTAACACCTTTAAGATTAAAAATAAATTTTGAGCCAAATTATTCCTTTATGTTATAAGGAAATACATTAAAAGTTTTATTAAATTGAATTTCTAATTTAAATTTTGTATAATCCATGCTTAATGAGCATCTAACATTCAAAAAGTAATTGCCCACTAAATATCCGCCTCCCTTTTTCTACCTCTATTTCTCACGCCTGTGATATTTCCAGGCTGGCGTTTTCAAAACTAATGTGCCAAAAATATTAAAACAATCTATTTCTTGTGCCCAGAATCATGTTTATTACTCAATATTAACACCAGATGACTGCCCTAGACTATTTGCAATGTTTTTAGAGATAGCTAATTTATTTTAAACTATACACTCAGTTTTATATCATTTTCTTGAATAAAAAATAGGCACTTTTATGACCATTTTCTTCAAAATTATGTGACCGTTAAGGGGTTAACATGGTTTTGAAAGTCTTATATGCTTCCCTTTGGTCTTTTTTTTTAAATCCATTGAACAAAGATTTAATATTTATTTCTGATTTAATGTATTTTCAAGATGCAGAAAAAAAAAAAAAGAAAATCAATTTTGTGCTCCTTGAGAAAATTAAGCACTTTTACTGTGCTTAAAAATGATTTTCGAATGTAAGAACTTTTTAAGGACTTTCCACGACACTGTGCACCATGCAAAGACCAAGAACATAACAGATCATTACTATTCCCTCTAAATTACATAGTTATCATTGGAATTTCATTACATTATTAAAACAAGAAAAAAGTTTAAAATGTCATATCTCTGTTCATTCAACTTGCAAACGAATTTTAAATTTATTTGCTAGCTATAAAGAAATGAAGCCCAGAAATGCACTTTCCCTCACACAAAATATTGATAAAAATTTATGAAATTAAATATATATATATATATATATATATATATATATATATATA
>JAPMOQ010013963.1:2646002-2665135 GCA_026543055.1 Argiope trifasciata
ATATATATATATATATATATATATATATATATATATATAGTAAGAATACATTGAATAGTTTCAGTCGGGCATAGCAAGATACATAGTTTGGGATTTGCCTTGTATTGATTGCCTTGATATTATTCATATTTTTGAAGGGGCTTACAATTAATTCTTATAAATACATTGAATTTAAACTTTCATATCCTATTTGTAATATCTGGATGAATAATACAGTTTTACTCTGTTTTTTTTTTTTTTTTTCTTTTAGTAGCTCTGAAAAGTAGAGATACTCATTATACAGTATACACTGTAAAAATTCTTATACTAACAACCATAAAATTAAATTCCCCCAAGAATGCAAAATCGCTTGTTAGTAAAATTTTATAGTAAGTAGATTCATAAAATTATTTTAAATCATGGTCAATGTTGAAACTGAGAGAAGTTATGTATGCTTTATTAAAACATAAATAAAGTAATTTTAAATTAAATATACTCCACCCAAGATATAAATATTATAAATAAATCATAAATTTTTACAAAAGGATTTTAAATATAAAACACATAATTTACCTCCTAAAGTGTTTGAAGATATGGATTCAACAGTTTCATAATTATTTTCCACAATTCCTGGAAAAAAATATATACAGTAAATATAGAAAAAAAATGACCTTAATGTTGAAGAATAAGTTCAACAAAAACGTCTATTCAACACACAGTACATACAGAAAGACATTGAAAAATGTGAAGAGAAAAGGGCATCATCAAAATATTGTTATTTATTCAAATATTGGAATTGGGTATTCTTGGAACTGAAAAATTTCGCCAAAAATCGGCTTCTGAAGAAGTTAAGGAGTTAAAGGTTAGAAAAATCAAATTTGCACATGATCCCTCACAGAAAGGTGAAAATTATGACAATGATTAAAATATTTTTCTACTATCATTTATTGAGGGAATTTCCTTATGCCACAGAGAAAAACAGTACTTCATTTTTCTCCAACGCAATAACAACTCAAAAATTAGTCATCAGTACATATTCAAAGAATTTTATGACCAGATTTATCTGATCCAATTTTTGTTTTTTCTATGTACAAAATTTCTGTAAAATGTAGATTTTTGCATTCCTAACAATAGTTCTTTTTACCTACATTCACTAAATTCTGTAAAGTAGTAATGTTTAAAATCTCCTTCACTATATTTGAAAGGAAAAATTCTGAAAGAATAGAATCAATTAAAATGTCATTTTAAGAAATAGAAATATACTCAAAAACATTTCTATAAATAGAGAAAAACATTAAATCAATAAAATATATATTGAATTGATAATGCTATAAAGAATACGAACTGATTATAAATTAATATTCAAACTTTGCAGGTATCTTCAAACAAAATAAAATGCTGTCTTGTATAACAGAAAACAAAAGGAACTGAAAGTTTGAATTCAAATTCACAGGCTATTTTCCCAGAATTGTGAAAAATATCAAAGCAGTGCATTAACTAATTTCAAAGCTTTTTCTGCATGCACATGCTTGCAGGTTTTTTTTTTTTTTCTTTTAATGAGTTGCATCAAATAAAGTGTTCATCTCACCATTACTAATTGATGCTCCCAAACTAAAGATATTTATCAGCAGGCTCACAAAGCAGCACATCAAATATATTGCCTTGATTTCATTTGAATTTTTATAAGAGCTTACAATAAAAGCTTATTTCCATATAATGTTAAACTTTCAGCTGTTATTTCCAATCTTCACTTAAAAATATTATGCACAGTTTTATTTTTTTAATAACCTGGCATAGTAATGATATTCAAAAATAATCATGTGCAATGTATAGCATATTATATTAAAAACCATACAATTATCCTAGGAGAAAGCAAAACTACTTATAAATTAATTTTCACAATAAGCAGAATCATAAAATTATTTCAAAATAAGACGACAATGAATTGAGAAGTCATGTAATTTTTAGCTTTAGTTAAAAGGAAAATAAAGCACTTTAAATATTATTTGTGAATAATAGAAATTTCATAACAGGCAACAGCATAAACTGAGAAAAGCTAATAACGTAATAATTTTTAAAAATTGATAAAAAAAATTTAAAAATACAAATTGTTTACCTCCAAAAGAATTTGATGGCATCAATTGCATGCTGGTATCCATAGGAATTGGGAACATTTCTGCAAAAAAAAAAAAATTATATAAAATACTGAAATCAATTTTTTCATATTCAGGACAAAATTCACTCAAAAAAATTTATTCCACACACCGTATATATAATTGTACAAGATTAAAAGAATGTAGAGAAAAGGGGGGAGTGGAGGGAGAAAAGGCAACACCTCAAAAAAATGGAAACAACACTTAAATACTCCAACTTGGCATGTACTGGCAATTATGAAATTTCATGAATTAAAATACAAGAATTTGTGAAAATAACCTGGTTTCTAGACAGGATAGGGATAAGAAATCAAACTTTAACATAGTAACCAAAATATTTCAATGAGTAAAATGTTTTTCAAACAGTCCATGGTCTTTGGAATGTTTCACAAACTAAAACAAAAAGTACAAGACCATATTCCCTTCTACTGCAACATACAGTAAAACATTTTAAAAAATCTAATTTCATTTCGCTTTTATACTAAGAATTTTATGCCCACATTTATTTGCTTGAATTGTTTCTTTTAACATACAAAATTTTTCTACAAACTTAAAAATAAATATAAATGCAACTACATTTTTCTAATGCAACATTTGAAAATGTTGCATTAGAAAAAATTTTTCCATTTTCAAATATAATATGAATTTAAAAATTAAACAAGGTATATTGAAAGATTTTTATAACCAATTTTTATTGTTCAAGTATGTTTTATTTTTATGTAACAAATTTGGAAGATTTTTGCATTATAAATAGTAATTCACCATATGAAAACTCAATAAAAGTTGTGAAGTACAGAAATAATGTATAATAGCTATTTACTAAAATCATCTTAAATATATGAAAAAAAATATATCAGTAGTGAAGAATGAATAGAAAGATGAAAGATTAATTGAGATGCAATTTTCAGAAATGGAATATTTCTGATAAAACTATTTTCATGAACTAAGGGGGAAAACTCAAAATCAAAATTTATATTCAACCAATAATATAATAAAAATATGATTATAAATGAATATTCTAATTTTGCAGGTCTATTGAAAAAAAAAAGAAAATAAAGATCTGTTGTGCATTATAAAAAAATAACAGTTCAAAAAATAAATTCAACTGTTATAAGTGTTAATGTGAATCCCACCAAAAAAGTGATAAATGTCAAAGCAGTACATTAATACATCCCTCATTTTTTTAAAAAAATTTGAAAGAATGCAGATATAGGTTTTACTACATTTTTTTTTTTCATTGGGCAACATCAAATAACATGTATTTGTTTCACTACAAACTCAAGCTGACAAGCTTCAGATATCCATACCTGCAAGGTGTTCAAAGTAAAGTATCAAAAATGCAAAGAATTATGGGATGAGCTTACATATTGATATAATATCACTCAAATTTTTTAGAGAGACATGCATTGAATAAATGTAAACTTTCAACTGTTGTAATTTCAGACAAATAAAAGGGCTGTACTTTAACTATTAATAGCCTTGCAAAGGAGTTATGTTCATTTATAAGCATCCTGTACAGTACAACACATTATACTAACAATCAAAGAATTACAACTCTCAAATGGAAACGAAATTACTTGTACCTGATATTACCGAATAATTGGATACATGTGATCAAATTATTTTTAAATAAAATAAATGTTAAAACTGAAAATCCATGTAATTTTTAGCTTTAATTAAAGAAAAACACAGAGAAAAATTGAATAAAATATTGGTCCTGAACAAAAAAAATTTATAAGGATGGATGGCAAAAGAGTCAAGAGCTTATCATGCAACAAATTCGAAAATAACTCATAGATGGGGGGAAAAAATTATTCACCTCCTATGGAATATGCTGACATAGGCTGTAAATTCGATTCAGAGTAGCCCTCGAAAAATTCTGGAAAGAGAGTTATTATCAAATATTAAAAAACTATATTTCCTTAAGTTGGTGATAATGTTTTAATAAAAATATTTCCCCATAGAGTATATGGAGCATGCCAATGTAAAAATAGGAAGAGAAATACTTGCAAACAGTATATACTTACTTATCTTATACTGAATGTCAAGAAAAAGTTAAACAGTTATTTCTTTAAAATTTCCAATTAGGCTCATTGATGAAATTGAACAATTTAATAAAATTAAGCAAACTAAAGTAAGAATACCTCCTGGTAACTGTAAATATTGATAAAATATAGAAAAAAAAAATTTCATACACTATAGAGAAAAAAAATGTAATGAGTTAAATGTTCTCCAAACAATGATTCCTCGTGGAAAAGTTCACACATCAAAAACAGAAATACCAGGAAATATTCTTTTGAATGCAATATGCTTTCATTTTTGGTTTTTGAGTTCATTTTCAAGTTTAAGATCACTTTTAACTGCTCCAGTGCTTCATTAATAGAAAATTTAAAGACTTTTGCATTCTGAAGAATTTTTTTGTTTATAATCTGAAAGGGCTGCAAAGTACAGAAATACCTTACAATATCAATTTTAATAAAATCACCTTAACTACATCTGAAAGGAAAAAAACCTATCAGAATGTTAGAAAGAATAGAAACATTACAAGATTAATGTATATGTCATTTTCAGAAATCATTTTTCTCATTTCTAATACAACTATTTTGATTAACAGAGAGTTAATTTGGAGAATAAAATTTAAATCAAATTAATCAAGCAATAAAAAATAAATTTTAATACTTCTTATAATGACAAAAAAAAAAGATTTACACTTGAAGGAACAAGTAAAATTTATGTTTATTGAAATTCTACTATCATCCCATTTATTAAGTTCATTTCAAGTAAAAGCAGACTTAAACTCAGATTTACCACATGATTTCTGATTGTGAGTGTATGTGCATGCATGTGCAATAGAAAAACAATATTATTAATGAAATATTCATACTGATAATTGAAATACTACAAGATAATGTCTATGGATAAGAAAAGGAGGGGGGAAATTTTGAAGACAAATTTTAAAAACTTCAAGAAAGAGAATTTACAGTAGGTACAGAAAGTTTTTGCATGCATGCATTTTTGTTTACAATTCATAAAAATACTTTAAGAAACACAAAATTTGATATTTTAAAAACAATAAGCTTAAACTAATTACAATATGAATTTTTTTTTAAAATTTTGCAACAAAATTAAAATATCTTATATCCAAAAAGTACCTGCACACATAACTCAACTTCAGCAAATTTGCATTTATACACTATTTCATAATTATTGCATAGTAAATAACAAATTCAAGAAGATGAAAAAAGTTGGTATTGTTGATACTTCATCAGTTGATTATTGATTTCAAATTTTGATGGCACCAAAGAAATCTGAATTGCCAATTTTGTGGCAAGAATAAATTGTTTCTCTTTGTGAAAATGACCTAAGCTATCAAGAAGCAGAAAAGTAAATGTTTGCTTCTTTGCTGTTCAGCTCGTTATAAAACTTCACAAAGAGGAACTACGTCAATTAACTTGCATTCTGGAAAGCCAAAATAACTTTCACAACAAATTAAAGGGAAAATCATATGAGATACATTAAAAAATCCATTCGTTAGTACCATTACATTAGCTAATAATATCACTTCAACATCTATAGTTCAAATTTGTGCCCAAAGTGCTTGAAATGCGATACATGACAAATTTATGGGAGATCTCCAAGGAAAAAAAACGTTCATAAATGAACGATACAGACTGAAAAGACGAATTTGCTAAGGAGTGTATCAATAAATGGATTGATATTTGGAAAAACACATTCTCTGACAACAGTAAGCTCAATATTTGTAAATCAGATGGCAGGAATGTAGTTTGGAGGAAGCCTTGCACTGCTTCCCATACTAAAAATGTATTACCTACAATTAATCATGGAGGAAACTCAGTTATGGATTTGGGAGTACAAGGCTAGCGAAGCAGTTTGTAATTTGTGTTTCATTGATAAGAATATAACAGCTCAAATTTGTACTGATGAGTAGCGAGATTACTTGCCACAAAGAGTAGTAAAATTGGGTATAAGTGATTCAAACTATTTTTAGCAAAAATATGATCACAAGCACACTTGTGGTATAACACTACTCTTTTTGCTTTATAATGTACCCATAAGACTTGCTATTCCACCACAATCCCCAGACTTAAATCCTTAGGAAAATTTTTTGGATTTAAAAATAAGAAAAAAGGTTTCAAGCAAATGGGTATGTAAGCAAATCCTTATTGAAGAAAGGTCTAATACTGACCCTTCTGTTTCAGAAAATTTAATTTAATCAATACCCGAAAGATTACAAACAGTAGTAGATGCTAATGATATACAAACTAAATATTAATTATTTGAAATTTGTTTATATATTTCTTTTGTATTGATGCTGGTGTGCAAATACTTTTTTGACATATTTTAATTTTGTCACAAAAAAATTGTTAATTGTAGTATTTTTTTCTGTTTTATTTAGACGATTAAAGTTAATCTGGGTTGGCAACACCACTCATTGTATTCCTTAATGCTTCTTTTTATGAATTGTAAACAAAAATGTAGGAGTGCAAATACTTTTTGTATATCAAGAATATGTAGAAATGGCCTTCCCTATGGATGCAAGTGAATTTCATACATTAACACTCATTTCAAAGATGGTATTTACAGTAAGACAAAAAAATAATAATAATAAATGCAAAGATTAAAAAGCAGGCAAAAAGAATAGATATAATGGTTATAGGCTTTCACCTGAAATAGAATAAGCATTTATTTTCTTAATTAAGGCAAGAAGATCTGTGTTTCAAACTGCAGTTCAATAAAAAATGTACCCAAATTCGCAAAAAAATGAAATAAAAAATTTAAAGGCTGAAATAACGGCAACATGCCAAAGAGTTTAATCTTTTTCTAAAGACTTCTTAATAATGGAAATGGTTCCTGAACTAAAAAATATCAGACCGTTTTCTTCCACTACAATATAAAACAAAACATAAAACATCAACGCATTTTGAAGAATTTTAAGTATCGTTTTTAATTACTCAATTTTTTAATATAACTTTTTTGAAAAAATCAAAAATTTTTAATGCTTAAGACCATAGCTTTTTATATACACTCAGACCATTTTCTTCCACTACAATATAAAACAAAACATAAAACATCAACGCATTTTGAAGAATTTTAAGTATCGTTTTTAATTACTCAATTTTTTAATATAACATTTTTGAAAAAATCAAACATTTTTAATGCTTAAGACCATAGCTTTTTATATACACTCTGCAAAAGCTGCGAAGTAAAGAAATAACATACAAAACAAAATTTAACTAAAAATAAGATTATTTCTGTTCGAATGAATTACTTGAAATCAATAAACTGACAGTTAAAAATAATGGACACATTGAAAGTTCGATTAAGAAGTAATTTTCAGAAACAAAAGATTTCTTTTGATAGTAAAATTATTATTAAAATAATACAGATATGGTACGACAACTAATCCTCAAATTTTTTCTCCATGCTTGGACAAGCATGCATGTTTGGCAATACATACACACACACTCCAAGATAGATGAAAAAGCAAGTATTTGTTATAATGCTATGCAATAAAGTTACAGAAAAAATTCTAATTAACTTTGCAAAGACATGCATATCAGTAGGGCTTCAATGAAAGATACTCAAAAAGTTTGACATTAAATATTACATCATATTGCTTTGATATCATTCATATTTTTGAAGAAGCTTACAATGAGCACTTATAAATGTGTTGAGTTTAAAACTTTCACTGTTATTTGTTATTTCTGATTAACAATAATCTTGTAAATTGTTTGGTTTTAAAAGCCTTACTAATGAGGAACATCCCTCTATACTATGTAAATTGCTTGCATCTGACATTTTACTAAAAGCAGATTCATAAAACTATTTAATGACAAATGTTAAATGCTGAGTGAAGGTATGTAATTTTTTTCCCCATATTTAATAAGGAAAACAAAGTGATATGAATAAAATAGCCCCTACAAACAAGAGAAATTTCATATGAGAGGACGGGAATAAAACTAATTATGTAACAATTGGAAAAGTAATTCACAAACAGAAAAGTATTTGAAATACATTAAAATATTTACCTCCTAAAGTATCTGAAGGTACAGGTTGGATATTGGTTCCCCAGCTATTAACATAAATGACTGGAAAAAGAATTTATATCAAATATAGAAAAGAACATTTTAATTGCAAGGGATAGACAATGTTTCAACAAAAAGATTATTAAAGCATGTAAAAATAAAAAATATAAATTGAAAATAGGAAGCAGTATATACTTAATCATAATGTCACAAAAAAAAAGTGTATCAAACCTTTATATTCTCAGATATTCCAAATAGACATTTCTTTGCATTTGAAAATTTTTATCAAATTAAACAAATGCATGAAAATATCCTGGCTCCAGTAGAAAATATTGGTAAAAGATTACAAACATCCAATTTTTTCAATACACCCACATTAAAAAGATGTTTATTGAAATATAGCTTTTTCCTTGCTTTCATTTATCACAGGAATGGTTCTCATGCCAAAAAGGTTATATGGGGATAACCAAAAAAGTTAATACTAGGTTATATGTTTTCTACTGCAATATACATTCAAAGATAAAATTACATTGCATTTTCAAAGAATTCTATGATCACTTATGACGTTTATTATCACTTATAAAATGATTGACAAATTATAAGATTTTTGTATTCAATGAGGCAAATTTCTTTAGTAAAAATCTGTAAAAACTTCTAAGCATAGAAATAATGCACCACAATTATTTACTAAAAATTACCTTAATTGAATTCAAAAGCAAAAAATTATCGTAGTTGGAGAAAAAGTAGAAATTTTTAAATTGAAAGAAATGTGGAAATCAAGTTAATTTAAAATGAACAAATGGTAGATGCATAAAATACTAGGTAATAAAAGATTATTCCAAATCTGAAAGCCCTTCCAGGATAATCAAAGTAATACTAATCCATAAATTGTGTTGCATTGTTAGAAGTTTTGAAAGGATTAGATGTTTTTATACATCTTAATTTTTAATTATGTTTTTATAAATAAATACTGAGCTGCATGAAATAGCAGGTATTTGTTTCACAGCTACCAAGAGACACTGATTAGCTTCAAGCATGAAAATCTGCATGCTGTCAGAGTGTCACATCAAAGACACTATAAATTTATAGCACAGACTATCATATCTTGATATTGTACGCATTTCTGGAAGGTCTTACAATGAACACATAAATGTTCATCTGTTATTTGGAACTTCTGACAACAAGGTTGTACTTGGTTTTATTGTACCTTGAAAAATAAGGATCTTCATTTATAATCAGCCAATACCTTGTAAAAAATATACTAGCAGGTATAGGAATACACTCAAAGGAAGGAAAATTGCTTGTAACCCAAATTTGACAGAAAGAGGAAACAAAAAAATTATTTTAAAATTAGACAAATATTAAAACTTAGAGAAACCATGTAATTTCAAGGTTTACTTACTGGGAAACACAGCAATATTAAAAATAATTCCCATGCATAACATAAATTTATCAGTGTTGACAAAAAAAAAAGGAACATGTCAAGCAACAATTTGAAAAATAATAAACACAGAGAAAGATAATAAATACTAATTATTTACCTCCAGGAAAATTATCTGGTAATGATGGGCAATGTCTCCCAATACAATTATCCCAAATTTCTGAAAAGAAAATGTATACCATATATAAAGAACATTTCTAAATGTTGCATGTATTTGTAATTCACTCCAAAGATAGTATATATAGTATGATACGAGAAAGGGGGTGAGATATTAGAAGTACATGTTTAACTTAAACAGAATGTCTCAAAAAAAGTGCAACAAGCAAACATTTCCTAAAATATTTCAGTCAGGCATATTCTTGCAATTAATAAGTTTCACCAAATAAAGTAAACAAATGTATGAAAATACTCTTCTTTCTGTAGAGGATAAGAATAATACGAATAAAATAATAAGAATAAAATTTTTACACAATATGCAGAGTGAAAAGGAAAAAAAAAATTGTCAACCAGTAAAATGTTTTCCTCGCAATGCACAATTGCAGGAATGAAACAGAATATCTTTCTAAAAATAAAACATTAATTCAAAAATAAAACATCAAAGCATTTTATGTTTACTTTTAAATGTTCTAACTACATTTATCAATTACAGAAATGCATAATATAATCTAAAAGGATGCAGCATTGCATCAAAAGAAATTATTCAACGACAGTTAAATTACTTTAACCTTTAGCTTGGCAAACATAATAAAAAATCCACTGCACATGGGCAGAATGATCCAACAATTTATATCATACAAAGTGGAAATTTGGTTCATATTAAATTTTATTATATATAAAATTTAAGAGTATATTAGTTTCATATACTCTTTATTTACAGTTGCAGAAATATTGTTCAGTTGCAGTTGAATGCCCAAGCACTATGAGGAGTTTATTTTGCCCAAATGGAGATGAAATGAAAGATGGGATAGAAAATATATTTATATTTCACTCAACAAAACAGTAAATTTTGAATATCCAGGGAATTAGGAAGAGTAACAACTGCGAAAAGAGCTAGATAAACTAAACAAATATAAATATACAAATTTTCGAAGTAAAACAGTGTGATCAAAATGACAAACAGAGAAAAATGGGAAGGGAAAAAAAGTGTTGCGAATCAAAATTTGATTTTAACTAATACTGTAGTTAAACAAAAACAAAAAACGTTTAAAACTTACACAAAAAATCAATATAACTACCAAACAAAATTGGCTGATGATTGATTACTAATAAGGACATAATAAAATTGCTTCAAAACAAAAGCAATATTAAAACAGCGAGAAGTCACATAAAACTCTACCTTTACTTAAAGTAAAGCTAGAATTCAAATATATTCTAGCTTTATTAAATTCTAGCTTCCAAGCAGCAAATCAAATAAAATACTCTCCAGCATTAAGGGAAATATATTTTGCTGAGGGTAAAATAGAGGGGGGGAAAATTCATGTCATAATTTTGATAAAATAAGCCAAATACAAAAACATTTAAAAACCAATTATTCACCAGATATGGTATTTCCTGGCATTGGTTCTAAACTAGATTCCATTTCAGTTTCATAATCTGCTGAAAAGAGAATTAAAGACAAGTATAGAAAATCGGATATCTTGAAGATAAGGATGAAGATATAAAATCATTCATTCAATAATTAGAACAGTTAGTAAATTCTGAGATGTGAAATAAAAAATTTTAATATAAAAAAAGGCAGACAAGTAGTATACAAATAACATATACAAACTAGCCCCTCTGAAATGGAATGAGCATTTATTCCTTTAATTATTGCAATTAATTATTCTCTTTATTATTTTATATTTTTTTTAAGTCAACATGAGGTTTAAAGTAAAATCAACACATTTATAGTTAATTACATGGACAAATGTTTTTTTTTTTTTTTTCATTTATAAAAGTTTAGAAATTTAAAACACTTTTCATACAGAAAATTGGTTTTCTTTAAGTAAAAGCTGGAATCTGTAAAAGCAGCTAAGGAATCTGTAAAAGCAGCTAAGTAGAGAAATCAATCTCAAAAGAAATTTACTAAAATCATATTTATATTTCAAAGCAAAAATTTATCAAAGCTAATGAAAGGAAAGAAAAATAATAATTTAAATAAAAAAACCATTGTGCAATTTTCAGAAATAACAGAAAATTTCTATTGAAAATACTTATTTGAATTTAATGAAAAAAGGTCTGCACTTAAACTATTAGTATGCTAAAAATACACATTTTAAAATGTATGAAACAAACATTAAAAAAAATTGTTCCAGAAGCAAGGCAAAATGCGCCTTATTATGATTCTATCATAAAGGGATAATAAAATTACTTCAAAATAAAAGCAATATTACAACTGCAAGAAGCCAAATAAATTCTAGCATTACTTTAAGAAACAAGGGCCAATTCATATAAAAATATTCTCCGTTAATAATGGAAATATGATTATATTTTGCCAAGGGTAAAATAGAGAAAAAAATTTCATGTTATAATTTGGATAAAGTATGCCAATTATAAAGAAATTAAATTATTATTTACCTGATAAAGAACTGCTTGGCATTGCTACCAAACTAGAATCTATTCCAGCAGCATATACCACTGGAAAGAGGATTAAAGCCAAGTATAGAAAATAGCTTATCTTTAAATTAGGGATAAAAATATAAAATCATTCATTCCAGAGTAAGTACCGAGAAGAGCACTAAAAAATTGTTCAAATAACAAAAAAGCAAGCAAGTAGCATATAAATAGCATATACCAATTTATCCCTCTAAAATGGAACAAGTATTTATTCCTTTAATTATTACAATTAGGCACATACTTTCAAACGAAAATTTTCATCAAATATGTGTATTTTAAAAAATTGAAATAATCAGTGTTCTTGTACAGATTAAGAATAGATGGCTAATAAATTAAATTTTTGCATGAACACAACAGCAAGTGGGTGAAATAAATGAGAAATGTTTTTCTCACACTAATTATTTTTGAAACAGTTCTTTACAATTAAAAAAAAACATACACTATATGTTTTGAAGGCAATTTATTCCAAAGAATACTATGAAAAAAGTTGAATCTTTTATTATTTATAAAAGATTTTGGAAGATTTGAACATTTTTGCATTAAAAAGAATAATGCTGCAATCAGCAAAAGTAGCAAAGTAGAGAAATATGTGACCAAAGATATTCATTAAAATCATCATAATCACATTTGAAAGCAAAAATTTATAAAAGCTGGAGGAAAGACAGAAAAATGAAAAATCAAACTGATATAACTTCCCAGAAATGCCATGAAATTTTTATTGAAAATACATACCTGAAATAAGTTGAAAAAGATCTGAAAATCAATAAAAGTTAAACTCAACTATTAGAATCAGATAAAAATACATATTTAAAATTTAAACTGACAACCATAAATTTAAAGAAAAGGAAGCAAGCCAAATTTGACACTATTGCAACTCAATAAGGGTATATAGAATTTATCAAAATAAATGCAAGTCAAAACATCAAGAAGTCATATAATTTCTAGTAATACCTTAAAAAACAGAGTAAATTCAAATAAATTATTCTACATGAATTATAGAAATATTGTATTTAGCCCATAGGAAAATAAAATACAGTATTGGGGGGGGGGAGTCCTACTCCTATCGGCACTTTAGAGTTCAAGATCAAAAACCCTAATTTTTGTTCAGTTTTTAGATCAGAGCTTATTACTATCAGAAGAGGCTTGCAGTTCATAATTCAGGTGGAGAATCATTTCCAAGACATCTGAATCTTGACTGACAGGCATGCTTCAATTCAACATCTCTCTAATTAAAGCATTGTTAGAGACCAAACAAGCCTGACATTTTAAATCTGTTTGATAGACTTTCACCCAGTCATACCACACATTTTCAATCAGTCCCTTCACATATTAAAGTTGAAGTTAATGAAAAAGCCAACAACTTAGCCAGGTTCATTGCTAAGAAGGGTTGAGTCATTATTGGAATCACATCTTTAACAAGATTTCCTACTTGGCAAAAACAGAATTGAACAAGCTATCAAAAACCCCGATAACCATTCATGGTATTTCACAAAAAAAATCTGGGTTGGTCCTTCCAGATTAGACCTAGATCCTAAAAAACTACTTTCTCATGCTTCTTAAGTGGCCATACTAGATCCCTCACTTTTCAGCAGAGTCGAAAAATATACCCTGAGTGCAATTGGTGTTCAGCATACATGGCTTCACCTGCCCATATTTTGGCTTGTTTGATTTTTAATAAAGAGGAAGTCCTCTGGGACCCTAAACTGTTTATAGATTTTTTTAGACATTTTCAAATTCATGAGGATTATCCTGCCCTGCTAGACAAATGAGATTAGTAAAAACAAAATTTAAATGCTGTAATTTCGATAAAAAATGACACACATTAATGTATTAAAAAATTTATTTACCTTCAACAGAGCTTCCTGGCATAGGTTGTAAAGTGGGTTGAATTTCTGCAAATTCCACTGCTAATAGAATAAAAACCAAATATAGAAAATACCATTTCTTAAGTTAGGAATGAAGATACAAAATCATTCATTACACGGTATGCACAATAAAAATCAAAAAAAATTGTCTGGTTAAAAAAAATTAAGTAGGCAGCAAATAGTGTATATGGAACACATACAGACTATCCCTCTAGAATATACAAACATTTACTCATTTAATTATTGCAATCAGGCAAAAGATATTTCCATCAAACATGCTTTCAAAAAAAGAATTTACATACTATAGCTCCCATAGAGTTAAATAAAAATGAATAAATAGCTACTACGTTAAATTTTCTACTAAAACACAACACCAAAATCAAAAAATATCAATAAGTAAAACTGTTTTTCTTACACTCGCCTATATTCTTAAAACGGAATAAAAACGACATACTATAATGTTTCTAGGGCAATATGAAGTCAAAACAGATATTCAAATCACCTTCAGAGAATTGTATGACAAAAGTTCAAATATTTTTTTAATTTATAAATTTTTGGAAAGTTTCAACATATATGCATGCTGCGCACCAATAATCTTTGTGTAAAAGCACCAATTTAGAGAAATAAGTTACCAAGGAAATTTACCAAAATCATCATAGCTACATTAGAAATCAAAAGTTGATCATAACTAAAGAAAGAAAAGATTAAATAATATGCACTTCACCAGGATAAGTAAAAAATGGATGCAACACTATTAAGCCCTTTTAAGCACCTTCCTACATGTATGAATACATTAACTCAAGAATTTCCAACATAAGAGATTTTTATATCTTAAAATAAATCAATTTTTATAGAGGAATCTAAAAAAGGCATTTTTAAATTGTTAAGTTTTAATCCTTTATTAAAAATCAACTTGTCAAATTTTAAATCGATGTTTAGATGTTGAATCTAGCCTCATTGTTAATTTAAATTGTTAACATTATCTTCAGCAATAATTAACACAAAGAAACACTCAAAAACTGAATTAAGAAGAATAAAATCAAAATATGCTTCAAACATTAAAAGATTTAAACAACTGCAAAATTTGATAAAAGTGTGTTTATAAAATTATTTTCACAAGACATCAAGCAATATATATATAAGTAATACGAAAAAACCATTATCAATTATGCATTAGTTTAAAAAACTTAATTGATACTAGAAAATAATGATAGATTTCTAACAGAATAACAAAATTTTAATAAGAAAAATATAATTAAATAGCTTCCATATCTTAATTTTTTGTGTGCAATTTAAAAAATTTACATATAAAAAGAAACTGACTATTTTCCTCTCCTAATTTTTAAAATACTCAACAAATTTAATATTAAAAACAAAAATCTGACAGTATTATTTTGAATTAATAAATTAAATTAAAAGGGACATACAACTTTGATTTTAATGCTATTTTTATACAAAAAATTTTTGAATATATAAAACATTTTCTATTTATGTGAATAGAAATAATAATCATAGAAACAAGGATACTTCTATTGTTGGTAATTAGGTAAGTAAGTAGAGGAACAGTATTATTGCAGCTTATTTTACTTTTTTAAAAAAGTTTTTCATTTCAATTTCACATTCTACATTTTATAAAAGGTCCTTCCCCTCAACACCCCTTCTTAGAATATTCTTACACTTTGCTATGAGTAAAAAATCCTTTGTTTCACTAGCTTTTCATGATGGTTCTTTAATATCTACAATTAATAGTATGTGTGGATTGCAAAATATATTCAAGACTAGCCGCCTTTGGCGACCAGCTGGTTCGCCATGAGTAATGGGTTCAAAAATTTTCAATTAAATCACATATTCATTAGTCTTGAAGTAACTACGGGCATTGATTGGCCTGAAACTAATATTTTCTTTAAGATGATGGACTGAGAGTTCTAAAAGAACACGTTTTCCAAATAATATTCTTTAATTTTATAAATCAGTCAGTTTTAATGATTGATTTAGAAGACTGATTGATGTAGCAACTTTTATTTAAAATATTAATAAAAATATTTTGTAAAATATGGCTCACAGAGCTAAGTATGAAGAAATCTAAAACTCATTATTCATAAATGACTCAAACTATATAAAATAAAGTAGGTAACATTAATTTTCTATGCAGTAAAACTTGCAACTGCTATACGCAATACATTCCACTTCCAAACATATGTACTAACAATGAATTTACTTCTTTTGCTCTGAAAAAATGAGTTTACAAATAAGAGGAGTAAGAATTTACTGAAAGCAAGAGGCTAGTATTTTTCTGAAGCTTTAAAAGTCAATTATAATCTGTCAAAATACTATAGGAGAAGGTCAAATGCGAACACTGTTAATGTGAAAATAATTCTATTACTATAACAGTTAATGCCAGCCTTCAAAGGTCATCAGAATAAATGAGAATGCACAAACAGCAACCCAATTTACATGAGTGCTGAATAATATTGTAAAAACACATTTAAGTAGCTGCAAAAATAAATTTTATGCCATGATATTCCTTAATATTACGTGAAAGATTCATTAGAATTAGAATTTTTCAATTAATTTTTTTCAAAATCTACCCTTGATGAGTCTATCATCCAAAATGTAATTGCCCACTAAATTTCATGCCCCTTATTTTAGTTATGCTCTATATTACTCAGGCAAATCTCAAAAATCATTATTTTACTAAGAAATCCAAAAAAATCATGTAAAATTAGTATTAAAAATTTTTTTAACAATATAATCTAAATCATAAAGATTTCTTAAAACTTTTTTTTATTTCTTATAAATTTTAAATATCAAAGCTAACAGAATTTTTTTTTAATCAAATACTATAAATTTTTAATACTAATTTTTAAAAAAAATCATGTAAAATTAGTATTAAAAATTTATTTAACAATATAATCTGAATCATAAAGGTTTCTTAAAACTTTTTTTTATTTCTTATAAATTTTAAAGATCAAAGCTAACAGAATTTTTTTTAATCAAATACTATCATTTTACAAGATTGGTTCAATAAATGCTAATTTTCAAAGGAATGGAGACAATTTATAAAGTACATTGCAAAAGAAATATGTGAAAACTTAAGTCTCCAAATTAATGTTTCATTCCCTAGAGTTTCAGTCGACTAAAGTAATTACAATAGCAATAAATAATGGTAAAACCCCTTTCATAGTCATTCAAAAACTCACTCAAAACAGTATGTCAATGAGAATGATGATTGAATGTGTAATGAAAATTCATGGTAATCAGAATAAAAGCAGTTAAATATCAAATATCTTACATGTTCAAAACAACTTCTCCCATCTCTAGTGTATCTATTTCTTTTATGCATTTTCTCAATTAGAGCTAATCTGAATTGTCTTTAAGAACACTTACAATACGCAACATAAAATTAATAGGTTATGAATTATTCACTATTTAGAACACGAAATATGAGAGAAGTTGAAATATTTTTCGAAATGCAGCCAGTTCGGCAATTTCGTTTTAGTTCTGCAATCTTTTGGAATAACCATATCAATATTTCAATATATATCCAAAGACCAGAGTTGAAATAAGGAGAGAAAAAAGTTCAAAAGTAAGTTAGAAGTAAAGACTAAAGTAAATTGAAACTCTTGTATGCCTTCGCCAAATGCTTTTTTTTTCTCCCTTCTTTCTTTCTTTCTTTTTTTTTTTTTTTTTTGATATATCGAATAAAAAAAAATTTATGACTATTTTCGAATTATCGTATTCTACATCTACCGAAACAAAAGGGGAGGGGGGAGAATTAAACACTTTTTAGGACCTATTTTTTCCCCAAAAGAAAGAATTTTAAAGGTGCTTGATAATGGTTTTCAAATTTTAACACTTTTTAAGGACTTTTCATGAAGCTACACACTTTGTTCCCAGAAATAACAGAAAGGATTTAATTAAAATACTTAGCAGAATTTAATGAAAAAAAAAAAGGGTAAAAGGGTCTGTAAATCAACAAAATTTTGACTCAACTATTAGTGTCATTCAGAAACACATTTTAAAATTCAAAGAACTAAAAACCATAGAATTAATGTCCAAAAAGCATGCCAAATTGGTTATTACTGCATTACAATAAATAGATAGTACTTCCAAATAAATATTAAAATATGCAAAAAACTATAAAATTTTCACCATTACTTTAAGAACAATAAAGAAATTTCAAATAAAATATTCTCTATGAATAATGAAAATATTAAAATTATATTCTGCAAATTAATTAAATTTTAAGCTTTAATTTGGATTAGAAAATGACAGCATTCGAAAACTAATTATTTACCAGATATGGTACTTCCTGGTAATGCTGCCAAAGGAGATTCCATTTCAGTTACATATTCCTCTGGAAAGAAAATTAAAAGCAGGTATAGAAAAAAGCATATCTTAAAAGTTACAGATGAGGATATAAGATCATTTATTCCACCGTTATTAAGTACTGAGAAAAACACTAAAAAATTATTCAAAAAACAAAGGCAAGCAAGTAACATATAAATAACACATACAAACAAGTCCCTCAGAACTGGAATCAAAGAAATTCACTAAAATCATCACAATTACATTTCAAAACCAAAACTAATCAGAACAATAGATAGAAAAAAGAAAAATATTAAATACCATGCACAGAAATAGCATAAAAGTTTTAATAAAAATGCTTTGCTGAATCTATTTTATTTTTAAAGGTGGGGGAGTTTGGGAATCAATTAAATTTTAACTGAACTATTATTAACATACATAAATACATTGTAAAATGCACGGAACTAACAACCATAGAATTGATGCCAAGGAAGTTGCAACCTAATTGGTTATTGCTGCAATGGTATAAAGAGACAATATTAATAAATAATTGTTAAGAATAAAATAATTGTTAAAAATGAAAAACTATATAATTTCCAGAATTAGTTTTAAAACTATACAATAATTTCTAGTAAAATATTCTCCATGAATAATGGGAATATTATGAATAAATTTTTAAATGAGAAAATAGCAAAAAAAAAAGATGTTAAAATTTAGATAATAAATGGCAGTATTCAAATATAAT
>JAPMOQ010013963.1:2668252-2750236 GCA_026543055.1 Argiope trifasciata
AAAGATTTAAATGCCCTACCTATGCTCCCCTGTATAGATTGAGAATAAATAGCTGCTAAATTAAATTTTTACATGGACACCACAGCAAAAATAAAGAAAGAAAGGAAAGAAAAGAAAAAGAAAGATTGTTCTTACATTTATTATCTTTGAAACAGTTCTTTTTTTTAAAAAAAATACACCATATTTTTTTTCTATTGTAATATGAAGTAAAAAACAAAATCAACACATTTATAAAAAAAATTTTATGGCTAATGGCTCAATTTATTATTAATTATAAATTATAAAAGTTCTGGAAAATTTAAACATTTTTAAATTTTGAAGAGAAATAATTTTTAATTAAAACTTGCAAATTAAACAAAGAAATATAATTATATTAAGATATAAATTTAACAGAACTAAAGAATGAAAAAATAAAAGTATTAAATAATAAGCAAAAATCACTTACCAAAGTTTAAAATAAAAAGTTCTGGAAATTAATAAAAAGTTAATTCAAACTAACTGTCTCAAATGAATAAACATTTTTAAAAATATAAAACTAACAAGCATGAAATAAAATTAAAATACAAGCATAAAATTAAAATACAATCATAAAATTAAAATACAAACATGAAATTAAAATACAAGCATAAAATTAAAATACAAGTATGAAATTAAAATACAAACATGAAATTAAAATACAAGCATAAAATTAAAATACAGGCATAAAATTAAAAATAAACAAGCAAGACAATAGCAATGGTTGTAAATGCAATTCTATAAAGGGGATAATTAAATTACTTCACAATAATAGCAATGTCAAACCTGTTAAGACACCAATTATTTCTAATATTACTTTAACGCTTTGAAGCACAAAAAACAATTTAAAAAAAATCTAATTAATTTACATGCTTAGGGTTTAAGGGAAGAGAAAATATCTTTCAAAAAACTAATAGTGCACTGCACCATGGGGATGGGGAGTAAATGGAGTACCACCATGCACCTATGACATTCTTTTTGTGAAAAATTAATACTTTAATTCTTTTTTCTGAATAATTATTCATTATTAATTTAAGGAAATACTGAAACATAACATTATACATGAAAACTACTCATAAAATTTTACATGAAAAAAAAAATTATAAAAGAAAAATAAGCCATTTTAATAGTAATTTCTCAAAAAAAAAAAAAGCTGACAATGACAAGTTCTTTACATGGCATTTAGACTTAAATTCAATCAACACTATATTCAAGTTATGAAGAAACATTTAATTACCCCTTTAAATAATTAAATAAATTATACTATATAAATAATTTTATATTATAATTTTAACATCCCCATAATACAGTCGCTTGCTAATACAAGAGCACTGCAACTGAAAAGTGAAAATTACAATCATCCTATCCATATAAGCCTCACTCGAATGTGAATAAATTTCTCACCCGATAAAACCCCATAAATTACTAGCTATTTTAATAAAAGTCAGGGGAAAGAAAACATTTTTTTCACTAATAAAAATTAAGAACTTTTAAGCAGTTAAGCCCCACAAATTTAACACCTTTTGTATAAGCATGCATACAAACACTAATTTTCTAAGCATAGTATTTTTTTGTTGTTATATAACAATATAGTTTTTATTGAAAAAAAAAATCGTAATTAATTTTGAATACATATTCTTCAATATTTATTTCTGTATTGGAACAACATCTGTAGTAAAGCTGTGCCTTTTTTTACTTAACAAATGCATAGAAATGATAATAAAAATAAAAACATTTGTTAACACCAAAAAAAATAAGTCAACTTTTAAAATATTAACACTAACTATCTACGGCTTTATCAACAATTCCTAAAATATAAATAAAATGATGCATTTCAGAATATGCCAATAGTGATGTAGAAGGTCAGCATGACCACAAATCTAGTTTTTGATTCTTATAAAAGCAACAATTAAGATCAAACATGGATGGATGGAAAGAGTAAATTTTTGCCAGCACTGACTCATTTTATTAAGTAATTTTATTTTCTATCTTATAAAACTAAGAACAGGTGCATTTCTATGGCTATCATCATACAACTTGAAAAATAACCATGTTCTAAATAAACTTTTCAAATCATCTTCTCGTACAAAATAATAGCAGTATTCACAAATAATCAGACTAAAAAGAAATTGTCTTCTCGCCTCTTATTTTTAAAAGCATAGTATAAGTTTATTTTTTTATTTTTTGAACGTTTAACATTAATAAAATTTAATGAGATCCTCCTTTTTAACCTAAGCAAAAATTCCTGCTTTAAAATTATTACAAAAGAAACATTAAGATATATTTAAAAAAGAAATGCTTTAACAGATCCTCTTTTCATAAATAACAGAAACAAATAAAAAAATCTTAGTTTTGAAGTTGGAGCAAAACGGAAATAAATTAGTCAGAGAATCTCCCCAAAAATTTTTTGCATATAGCTAAAAAGGCACTTGCTTATAGTAGTTACAGAATATTAACATTGAGCATGAATTAATTTTATTAACTGTATTATGTGCATACTGACTGTTTCATATCCTTGCCAAGTGTTTTGGGATTAATCTATGGCCCACACTTGAAAGACTCCAAAAAGCGAATTTGGGTTTTAGATGCATTCTTCTAAATTGATCACTACACTAATAGTCACAAAATTACATACCAAATTTGATATATTTAAGTCACAGCATTTTTGAGTTATCACATTTACATATTTCTGAAAGTACAAACCAACATAAGGTGAACTCCTAATTAGATGTGTCTCAAAATTTGATAAAATGTTTATAAATATTAAATCTGGCTGTCAAGTATTAACTATCTAGAACTCTTTGTTTTGCAGTTATCATGCTCACTTCTATTCGAACAGTCAGACAGACAAATAAATTTCCTTTACACAGATGCTGCTGAAAAATTGATCGGAATTTACAGGTTTGGGGGTTAAACCATAAACCAAATCATCCATCTAGCTCAAAGTGTTTCAGTGTCATCTTTGTCACAGATAGACATTTTTCAAAAAATGTATTTCTTAATCCAAGGAGGTATGAAACATGGCAATTTATTAAAGTGCTGAGTCCATATTTTGGAATGATTACAATATTCTCTACAATTTTATGCATTTTATACATCAGAGTAAAAATACCAATTCAAGCACTTTTTTAAAAAAGTTTGTCTTGAAGCCAGCACAAGGATATATTTCATTGCTACAAAATTTAAATAAAACAAAGACAATTTAATTTCTTTTACTAAAATTACTAGTATGAAAGATAACATCAAAAATTTAAGACTTGAAAATAAAATTTCCTGATAACTAGATTTTATGCAATTGACTAGAATAAATATACACCTCAATTAATTACAAATCAACTGTATACCGGAAAGTATGTCATTCAAGCAGCGACTGCTTAAAAATGACATACTAATGAGAATGCAGATTAAATGGTGTTCTTACAAAGCAACTCTTTCAATATTCGATATATTGTTTTGGCACACCGAATGAAAATAGCAGGATCTGCTTATTTCTGTTGATCAGACCGTATCGCATATTCTTCTTTACCAACACATAAAGTTTAAATATATACTTAACAAGCAAAACTCAATTCTTTTCCAACCTAAAACATTCAAAACTGAAATTGGAATGTTTTCCAATTTGCAGTAAGTATGGCACAGTACAAATTACGTATGACCCTTCCACATAATTATTCCTTTATTTTCATAAAAAGAAATGCACACTGTTGAAGAAATTGGGGGCAAAGGGAAAAAAAGTCAGAAATGGTGGGAAAATCATTAAATATCTTAATATGTGCTGGAATACATCTACGAATTCTTATCTTATGTTGCTTCACTTTTTGATACATCAAAGTCATGATTTAAAATTATCATATTCAACTTGTGGGGAAACAAAATGAAAAACTTTTTTTGTCTTCACAAGAAAATTAAGAACTTTTTCAGAGCCCTATCAGAAAATTAATCAATTTTAAGATGTCTGAAAAAGGTTTCAAATTTATGCACTTTTCAAGACGTTCCACACAATGGTTAAAGCGTTTCAAGTGGTATAGAATTTCACGCCCTAAGTGTGTGGAATTGTGTATCTGAAACCACCAAAAAATGAAGAACCTTTTTCACGGTTTGATTTTAAAAAATTTGTACATTTTAAATAGTTTTCTCTAAACAAATTTATTGACACAATTTAAATTTAATTATTTTTTATTTATTGAAAAAAATTGAAAGCATTGAGAAGCATTAAAAATGCAGCATTTTTTTACGCAAGATGGATATTAACTAGTGTGTTGACATATACAGGCAATTATAAAAGTTAGATCATTTTGGAGCGTTTGGTTTTCATCAGAAACCATCGCGTATTTAGAAATAATTTTTAAAAAGTGGTGGTTTCAATGTAATTCCACAGAATGTTAAAGGATTAATACACATGCAGTAATTATACATGAAATATTCTCTATGTACAGGGTGCACCAGAGAAACTTACTTATTTGAAAAAACTCCCCAGCAGTGAGTTTGGTGTGTAGAGGGGTGATAGGTAGTGCTACTGGAAGGGAAATTACCCAAGCTTGTTTCTCTCTCTAGTCAGTTGCCATCATGCTCTGGTCTAGAGAACAGCAGGTCTTCGCCGTCCAGAGATTCTTATCTAACGGTCGCTCATTTGTTATTATGCAACATGCCTTCCACCCTGGCTATGAAATTCCTCCTCACAGACCCGTTCCTGGCCGTAATTCGATTCCGTCATGGGTTAACTCATTTCGGGAGTGTTACTAAAAACCCAGAAATGGCCATCAACGGACCACCAGAACTCCGGAAAAAGCCAAAGGAGTGAGGCAGTCAGTTCTGTGTTCTCCCAGGCATTCGACTCGCAAACACGCAGCTGCTCTGGAATTTCTGACACCACTCTTCGAATTCTCCATCAAGACCTTCCATTTCTTTCCATTAAATTGGCGGTTATGCAAGAATTAACTGAACGCGATTTTGTTGCCCGTCAAAATGCATGTGAAATGCTGCTTGACAACATGCCTAAAGAAGCTGTCTTTTTTTTTTCAGTGATGTGGGTCACTTTGAAATCTCTAGTTTATGTTGATCGACCACGGACAATAGCTCACCTCAAAAACAATATTCGCGACGCCATTGCCAACATACCAATTGATATGCTACAAAGAGTGGACATGAACATCAAAAATTGACTTAATCAGTGTATGTGCAATGGGGGTTGGCATTTAACCAATGTCATTTTGAAAACTGCATGAAAATAAAAATTGCGATATTGTATTCTCAAATAAAAAAGAATTAAAACAATAACTGAAGCACTTTAATTTTTATTGACCTTTCATATAAGTTTCTCTGGTGCACTCTGTATAGTAGAAATATTATAATTATTTTATACCGATATCAAAATGAAACAATCTTGATGTTAAAATTTTGATAATAAATTACTAGAAAATATATTACTATCTATGGAACCTCCTCGCACAGCTTGCAAAGGAGACGGCTCCAGATCATCTTCAAATTCTGCAAAACAGAAACAAATTAAAACTAAGCACAGAAATTAAGAGTTAGGGGTGAAAATATAAAATCATTCGTTAATTGCCCAGTAAAGGGCATTAAACCCACCACCATCACTAATGACCTTTACAACAATGATAGAAGAGAGTGACCACAGGTAGTAAGGATGAAGCTAATTTGTGTTGATTAACAAATTCCTTATCTTGGAAATGATTAAAAGGGGAAAGTTATGTTGCTTTTGGATGGAAGAAAATCTCTCTTAAATTATTATTACAGGGGAGTTTTATAAGTAATTACTTTCAAAAATAAAGCAAAATGCTTTTGAATATTATAGAAGTTACGATTCATCCTTTATAAAATATGTCGATTCACATCAAAGTATAAATAACAATGGAAAATAGATGTTTCATCCCTTTTTATATTAATACAAAAACTTTGCAGCTAAGTTTATATGTAAAATAAACAATGTGATAGGAATTTAATTACATGAAAAAGAAATGTGCACATATTAAGATGTCCAGAGTGTTTTGTTATGTTAATATTTACATAAGAGTGGCTATATTTTAATTTTTTTTTTCTTTTTTCAAATGCTGAATAAAGCCTTGATTGAGACTACTGCTTTATTAGTCAAAAAAATTGGATTTTGTTTCAGATTTAAAAATTTTTGAAATGTCACTGCATTTCAGAATTATATTTCAGAAGAAATTCATTTCTAGTAAACCTTAAAAGAATATATTAATTTTTTCCCCTTTATTGGCATAATATTTTATGAAAAATAAATGATGATTATTTGTGCAGCAATCTTTTTTATATAAAAGAACATTCCTATTCATTCATTTTAATACATATATAATGATTATGGCACAGTTATTCAATCTGAAACACTCAGGAATTTTAAAAAAAAGATAGCAAATGAACCTGGTTTAAAGGAAATGGGGTTTTAATTACTCCATAACTAATTACAGGGGAGCGTTAAATAATTCCTAATTTGAATCAAAAAATAATTTATGGGTTTTTTTTTTTTTTTGCATATTTTTGAAAGGAATAAAGCAAGATAAAAAGATACAGTCTTGCATAATATATTCAGATTGCCAGTAAACATCACTTAATAAATATTTGCCTTTTTTTTTTACATATTATAAACGTTAATAAGGAATTAAGGAATAGGCGCAAATTTCGTTAAGAATTTCTGACATATTTCCTGCCAATAATGAGAAGCAAAAATCGATGAAAATTGCTCTCTGTAAGATAATTAAATCTAGAGCTGTTAAATTTATTTTATAGTTATTACTTACACAGTAGATGCTCTATAAAAGAAGAGTTTCTCAATAGTTAAATTTTTAATTAAATTAAATTTATAGAAATTTTGAAGCATTGAAAATGTTAACTTTGTTTTTACGGATAATAAGTAATATGTGACATTATATATAAATATATATATATATATATTAATTAGTCATAATTAAGACATAAAATTTTCACTTTTAAGTATAAAGGATATCTTAAAATTACGTCTTAAGAAAAAATTCAGTGTAGAAGAGAGATTTCAAAAATTAATATCTGCTTGAAAAAAAATATTTGTATTAAACATTACTTATAGAAAAAGTGGGAATGCGTAGTATGATTTTAGAGAGTTTATATTTCTAAAAGCTTTTCTTCCTTTATATATATTTTTTATGAAAAGACAACTTATTGCGTAGTGTCTTTGGCAACAATGTATGAATAAAGAAAGGTATGTAATAATAAATTTAACTGCACGAAAATTTTAGTTTAAAAATTTAAGACCTTTAACAGTAAATATTGCCCTACCCCTCCAAAATGTAGTTTTTTGAAAAATGTTTTGTATCACAAAAATTAGTACCACAGTTTAGTTTCAAACTACATATTGTCAACACGAAAAAAAATTGGGGGCTGAAGAGAAGCAGAGGGAAGTGATCAATCAGCAAGATAAGATAGCCAGATAGAGATTACAACCAGTCTTCCCACTGGGTTAATTGGACACATGCGGCTGGGAAGAAAGGGGAGTGGAGAATGCAGTAATCTTTTGATATATATATATATATATTAAAGGGTTTTCTTGCACTCTCTTGTGTTGGAAATTGTTCAAACACCAAAAGAAAAGAGCCAGACCATATTTTTCCAATGCAATAGAAGTCAAAAGCAGATCATATATTCAAAGAAACACCAAAGGGAAAAGAGCCAGACCATATCTTGCAAAATAAATCCATATCACATTTTCAAAGAAATTTATGAAAAACAGTAGTGTTTTTTAACAACAATAGAATTCAACTCCAACGATCAAACAAGGTTGATTAGTAAAATTCTTTAATAAGGAGATAGTAAAATTACTTAAAAATATAATCAATATCAAACCACGACTGTAATTTCAAACATAGCTTTAAAAAATATAGTAAATTCAAATAAAATATACATGGATATTGAAAATTTTATAATTATATTTTGCTGCTAGGGAAAAAGAAAAAAAATTATAATTTTGACAATAATAAATGACACATACAAAACACCAATTCAAAGGATACAAAACACCAATTCAAAGGATACAAAACACCAATTCAAAGGATACAAAACACCAATTCAAAGGATACAAAACACCAACTCAAAGGATACAAAATGCCAATCATTTACCTTCAGCAGGAACTTTTCCTGTTATTAATTCCCAAGTGTTTTCCATGCCACCTTTATATTCTGCGGGGAAAATAATTACTGTCAAGTATAGAGCGTAGCATTTCTTAGGGATATAGATTTATATCCATAAGTATAGATAGCAGTATAGTGCAGCAAGTATAGACATAAAAATAATCATTCTATAGTTAACATGTACAGAATAGCACTAAAAAATAGTAAGGTAAAAAAAAATTGAAGGGAAGTAGCATACATATAACATATAGAGATAGTCCCTATAAAATTGAAAAAGTGTAAATTCCCTTAATTATTGCAACTGGACACATACTCTCAAGTAAAAATTTTCCTCAAATATAGGATGCCAAGGGGATAAATAATCTTTCTCCTGTAGAGGTTGAGAATAAATGGCTACAACACAGCATATAGTGTGTGAGTGAGAGTGTGAAAGAGTGAGTGAGTGAGAGTGTGAAAGAGTGAGTGAGTGAGAGTGACAGAGTGAATTGGTAAGATGTTATTCTTGCTATGCTGATGTTCTTACATTTGTTCTGATGTTCTTAAAAAGAACAAAGCCAAAAACCATTTTTTCTAATGCAACATGAAGTGAAAAACAGAACATCAGTACTTTTTGAAAGAAATTTATGAAAATGCACAAAAAAAATTATTATTTATAAGTTTTGGAAAATTTAAATATTTTTGCATGTTGAAAGGCAACATCGTTTTTTACAATCTATGCAAACTTCAGAAATAAGGTACCAAAGATATTTATTAAAATCAAAATTACATTTGAAAGCTAAGCCTGTTCAAAGCAAAAGAAAGAACAAAAAATTAACAAATAGGCACTTTTCAGAAATAATAGGAAATGTCCAATGTAAATAATTATTTGCATTTAGAAGAAAAAGGTCAGCAAATCAATAAAATTTTTACAGAAATAATCATGTAATAAAATATACATTTTAATTTGCAGAATACAAACAACCATAGAATTAATCTCCAAATAGTAAATCAAACTAGTTGGCACTGAATATACATAATGGGTAATAAAATTCCTTCAACATCAAAGCAATGTTAAAACTGCGAGATTCATGTAATTTTTAGCACTGGGGGGGGGGGGGGGGGAGAGAAACAGTAATTTTAAATAAGATACTCCCTGTGCAGAATAGAAATATTTTTTACTAATGACAAAAAAAATGAAAAAATTTTATGGCATAATTTACAAAATAACTGATGGATAGAAATTATATTTTTTAAAAAAATTAATTATTTACCGCCAACAGAACTTTCTGGCAATGTCTCAAAACCAATTTCTCCAACATCTTCATATTCTGCAAATAGAATTAATGCCATGTAGAGAAAATTGCATTTCTTTAAATAGGAAACAAAATTATGAAATCATTTATTCACCAGTCAATATGCACAGTATGACACTAAAAAAATTTGTTTGGAGAAAAAAACAGGCAAGTAAGTAACATATGAAATATACAAACTCTCCCTGTAAAATTGAATAATCATTTATTTTCTTAACTATTGTGACTTGGGATATACTTTGGAAGTGCAAAATTTTTTTAATACACAATCCAAATGTGTTAAAATCTGGCCACAGCAGAAGTTGAAAATAATAATGGAAAACTAAATTTTTAACAATATTTACCTTCCACAGAACTTTCTATTTTAGGTTGGGAACTGTCTTCTATCTCATCTGATTCTGTTGGAAATAGAATTAATGCCATATTAATATGCATATTATGGCACTAAAAAATTAAGAGAAAAAAGCATGCCACATAATTTCTAGATTTACTTCAAGAAACCAGTAATTTATCGTGATATATTACCATAAATTATAGAAATAATATAAAAAAACAGATGCTAGAGAAGGGAAATTCGAATGCAACTTCAAAACTAGGAGATTAAAAATAAAAACAAACAAAAAACTCATGTAATTTCTTTATCTTCTGTAAAATATCCAGGCTGAATTTGCAAATCCAAGTTTTTAGAAAATCATTTATTTCACAAACATTACACACATAGCATGGTATTAAAAAATTGAAGTAGAGAAAAAGTTGGCAAGCATATTTATATAGCATGCACATGTCCCCAAAACATGGAATTGCATTACTATTGGAATTCAGTATATATTTCCTACTTCAAAATTTCATCAAATAAAATACTAAATGTTTTTATCAAATAATACTTAATAAAATACTAAATGTACAAGTTAAGAACAAAAGGCTACAAAAATTGAATTTTGCTTAACACCCTCCTCTAAACACACATAACATAGCACCAAAATTATAAATGAGTAAAAAAAAATTTCTTACACTCTTTTTTACACACAAATTTTATTTTTTATCTGTAAAATGTATGAGATATTAAAAAAAAGAAACTTCTTGATTAAGAATATATATTTTTTTTAGTTCTTCAAAGAAGAATTCCTCTTACGAGCTTTTCATTCACTATACTTTTTACATATTTCTTACAACAATATAGAAATCAAAAAGGATATTAAAAGAATGAAATCAATTACCATCAACTAAATCACCTGCTTTAGTTTGGGAACTGTCTTCTATGTCATCAGATTCTGTTGGAAATAGAATTAATACCACGTTAGTCATATGCATTTAAGTAGCAATGCATTTATCAACTTTCCCTAAATTTTGTTAAGTGGTAAAATAAAATAGAAAGTGAAATAATGTAAAAACTTTATTTTCAAAATCAACACTTTCAACACCAAAAATTTCATTCTTCTAATAATACTTGCATGCATACAATTCATCATTTGTGACATCCAGATATGTTTTTTGAAATTATCAGTGAAAACACGCTGCGTTTAAAGGCAACGTGTTAAACATAGAAAAACATAAGGTGCCTCAAACATTAAAGTCAAAAGGAGTCAAGTCAGTTGATATAGCAGTAAATTCATGAAGTCTTTACAAGCTATTCTTCCTACCAAGGAATTCAGAATCCAACCACCATCCTACAAATTGACATAAGGTGACCATTATTATACCATTTATCAGCAACTACTTTTATCTCGCAAAGGTCAAAAAGTTTAGACCAAGAATAATTCAAAACTAACCGAAAGATGACAGTCATAATTCAGCATGTAGTAAAAAGTAGGAACAAACACAGTTTCTAAAAATGGCACATCACAAATATATAGAATTTTTAATGTATGATGAACGTCTTGAAACAAAGAATGAAAAAACAATTATGACAACTGATTCTTCTCCTCTCAAAGCAATATCCATTCATCCAAATTACATCTTAGAAGAAAAGATTTGATTTAACATAAAGTGAAATTCAATAATAAAACTTTAGATATTGATCATGATATGGTAATCGTTGCACATGAAAATTACTAAGGCTATATGGATTTCAGCAATTATGTTGAAGTATTCTTAGTGCTGTCATTTCTGGAATGATGAGTTGTTTTCATGAAATGTACACTGGTATGAGGATATCTTACCATTACCTCATCCTCCCAATTCTGTAATTTGTAACTGCTAAACAGTTCCAAAAACATGTTCTCTTGAAAGGTGCTGGAAACTTGTAAAAAGATTCTGCACCTATATTAGGATTACATACAATATAAATCATCGCCATTTCAAAATGATTGAAAGCTCAATCCTCCTTACTGAAATACATAATTCTGCTTGAAAGTTTAATATCACATACACAATTGCAAGCAAAAAAATTCAAAGAAGTATTCCATTATTTCTCTGAAACAATATTATTAGTTCAATTTCGATACATTTAATGTTTTTATCAAAATCTGAAGGTAATAAATGTTTTCATATAAATTTGTGATGAGCCTCTAAATTTAAAATAAGCAATTTTCTGTAAATTTCTAAGAGAAGCATGAAATTTCAAGTATGTATAGATGAATGTAACATTTTACTAACACTTCTACACTATAGCAGCCTCAAAAAAATTAATATTTTTAATTTCAATTTTTACAGAAGGCAGTGCTTTCCAGTTATTGACAACCAAAAATTTCATGAACAGAAATATAAAGTGGAATATTTAGAAAAATAAACACTACCCCCCCCCATTTAGTAGAACTTGAATATGACTTTAAAAGAACTGATTTATTAAAAAATTAAATCAGATAACTAATTAACCAATAAATTCTTACAGAATTAATGCTTATAATAGCTGTAATACATTCAATGCTTTTTAAAACACTTATTAAATAAAATGGAAATTTTGAAAAAATAAGAAAACTATTAACACAAAATTTTACAAACATTGGGGAGGGGCGAAAAAGACAGGATTTTTCAAACAAAAAAAGTATTGGAATTCAAATTGTTTACCTTCTCGAATACTTTCTGTTTCCTTCTGTAAGCAGGTTTCTTTAGTTTCTTTAACAACTACAGGAGCTGTGAGGAGAAAAAAAAAGCTTAAGTAGCTGTTTTAAGTAGCTAAAGCAACAATTTATCAGTTAGAATGGGATTGCTATAAATTTATTCAATCCAAGGTTGCAGCATGCTAATAACAGTAAGCTTTCTATAGGGGGAAGAACAACCACAATAGCTATTAATACGTACATTTGATATCCCCACCCACAGAAATAAAGTATAAAAACACAAGCTCTTAAGAAATTTAAACAAAAAGCAAATCTGTTAAATAAAAGCATTGATGAATGTTCAACTTTTAAAAATGCACCAGATAGAGATAACTAGGTAAAGGTTCTCAATTTACGGAAGAGAATAAAATATTTATAATTAATAAAGCAAAAACACTTATCCAATTTTCTGATACATTAAGATTTTTAATATAATGTTTAAAAAATGTAATATTTATCTCAGTTTTAAAATATTACACTGCATTTAATGCAATACCAAGAATTGATTTTTGCATTTTTGAACTTCAACAAATTTTTCTGTCACTGATTTCATCTTTGTTTTCTTTTCAAGAGCTTTACTTGAAATGGTGCATTGAGTTTATTGGGCAACTTTTTCTTTTTCCTTTAACTTTTTTTTTTGATTATCCTAAAAGCTTCAAAATATCTCACATATACATATTTAACATACTACATGCAAATTGTTTTAAATTGGAAGATTAAAACATCTACATAAAAATTGTGAAATTCTACGCAGTTTTAAGACCAATTAAAGAATCTTCTTATAAATTTTCAACAAGCATATCTTTAATGACCTACAGTTTCAAGTCACAGTAGCTAGTAATGACACAAGAATTATTTTTATATTTTCTCAAAAACCAGCGAAGTCTTTGGATTTTAAAACATTCGAACAAATTTAAAAGAATTTTTTCATTAAATAAATTAAGTTGCTCTTTATTTTTTTTTCAATCAGAAAAATCTGAAATTGAATTTTTGACACATTCTAAATATGCCAGGGAAATTAGTGCTTTGGAAAAAAGAAGTTGCAGTAAAACCTATTTATATATACATAATGTACTGACTCTCCAATAAATAAGGATTTAGAGATACAGGTGACCACTCAATGAAGCAGAATAAAAAGTAGCCTATGTTCTATTTCTGACTATAATCTATTCTTGTGTTAAATTTTATCCAATTCTGGTTCAGCCGTTATGACGTGATTGAGTAATACATCCAAACATACATCCAAACTTTCACATTTATAATAGTATAGATTTAAGAGAAAAGGCTCATTTTACCCACAATCATTTGATCCCGACAAGGATTTATAATATCACTCATAGCAAATCAATTTTTGTTTTATTTTGTTTATTTTACTGAAATCTAACCATTTCTTTATGTTGCTGAACACTTTTAGATCATGCACGCCAACACTGGAACTTTTTATACAATGGATAGAATAAAACTTCAATGGAAATTTAGAACAACCTGATTTCCAGAAAATCATTATATCTAGTAGAACTATCTTTAAATATTCTATAAGCTTAACATAAAACATATACTTTCATTCCAGTAAATTTGTGTCTGCACTTTAAATGCTTAAATGCTCTATAAATTATGAGTACACCATACACACTTAAGTTCTAAAATTAAACAGTCATGTAGGCTCTTTCTTTGACATTTTTTTTAATTTTTATTTTTATTTACAGTTGATCCATCCATAATAATTCATAAAGGTAACTGCATAACCAAACCTGATATAACTTCTTTGAAATTCTGAAACAATTCTTAAATAGTTGAACCTTAAAAATACTAAATTTCAATAACATGTGGCAATTCTATTGGTTGATTCTTATAAGATCCCATTTGATAATTTGCGAAATGATGCTCAAAACTTCATTAAAGCCCATTACAAAATCTGTATTTCTAAGAGATAATTGCAAAAATGAAATGCAACAAGTAATACACAAAATTTGTTTAATACATAATGTAGATTCTTTGGCAATTTTATTATGAGTGAACATAAGTGAAAATATTTTCTATACAGCATTGAATGCATTAAAGGGCAAATGCAAAACAAGTTTTATGCCCATAAAAGTTCAACTTTTAATTACTGTTTCTGAATTAAAAAGTTTAAAATTGGTTATTTTCTGACATCAAATTTGACATTTTCAGACTTGACAAGCCATCCTCTCATGTATTCCATTATATAAAGTGCAATAACAATGATTTTTTAATATATTTTGAATGAGTAGTAAATGCTTGTTTTCCTCTATTACTTAAGCATATCAACTTTACACATAGCAAGCAGTACATGCAAATGGATTTCGCAAAATTCCTCTAAACCATTCAGCAAAGTCAGGATTAATAATCTTTGCCTAATCCCTATTAAATACAGATTCTGAACAGCTCATTGTTTTAAAAAATCAATGAATAAGTTAAATAATAAAAAAACAACCCATTCACCAAACTTGGTTAGTTTTATTAAAACACCACCATGATGCTTCTGAAGATTGCTAGTTGCAGATTTGCGATAAAAAATTTATTTTATTCTTTTCACAAATTTATAGCAAACATATATATGCTGATTAGCTGTAGTCCAAGAACCTCATGGAAAGGGAACAACTGTCTCTCGAATCGCAATTAGACATATATAAAGAAAAAAAGGAGGGAAGAGCAAATTGAAAAGGAGCGAGTTTACATTATTAAAAAGTCATGAATTGTGCTTTATTTTCGAACTATAATCATTATCTTTTATTCGTGCAAAGTTCAGAATTAATCATTTCTGGTGGAAAGGGGAAAAAAGGCACTCAGAAACTTACAAATTATCCTGTAACTTCTTTAATTATTAGTTAATTTTAAAACACCCTGTATTTTCATGGTGTTGCAACAACCCTGCACTGCCAATAGACAGCAGGTCACAAATTGTAACTTTCATGCTCCAGCGATCTAGGAGATAATTACCATATGTGACAGTTAGTACTTTACAATCATTTAAATAACCACAGTGGCAGTGATTAAAATTTTATCTCCTATTTAGTTTCCTGCCAATCACAATAAAAAGTTTATAATGGATATAATTAATTTCTGCAAGATGTGATGAGGTAGTAAACAGTATGATTAACATTATAAAAGTTGGGAGTCTTATGCATAATTATTATAAAATCCTTAAGAAATAGCAATTGTTCCCCTGTAAATGTCATTTTTGTTATCTGATACTGTATTAAAGCACTTATAGTGTCAGAACCTATTATCAAAGCTCTACTGATTTCCATTCAAAGAGGACTGTACTAGTATGACAGGAATGTAAAACTAGATCCCTAAGTATGACAGGTTTCAAAACTCTACTGACTAATATGTTCAAAGGAAGCTTATTAACTTTTATATGAAATATTATATATGATTTCCGATTTACAATCTGAAGTAAATTTATTAAATGGATAAACTAATATGTTGTAAAACAAAGAATTATAATTTTAAACAAATTTCCAGTGATTTTTAATGCACTTTTCTAAAGTGTAAGATGAAAAAAAGATTTATTTAAAACTACATCTTGTAATATTTACCCTTTTTTGGCTTTCGTCTCTTTGTACCATATGTTATTCGTCTCCTCCTCTTTTTAGGCTTTGCACGCTTAGAGGCATTAGATTTTACAGCAGCAACCTCTTCCGCTTCTGCACCATCAGCTTCTGCACTATCAACTTCAATGCCATCAGCTTCAATGCCATCAGCTTCAATGCCATCAGCTCCATTGCCACCAGTTCCATTGCCCCCATTTCTATTGCCCCCATTTCCATTGCCACCAGCTCCATTGCCACCAGCTCCATTACCACCAACTCCATTGCCATCAGCTCCATTGCCATCAGCTCCAATGCCATCACCTTCAGAGCCATTATTATTCGAATCATCTGTTTTTGTTGGCTCTGGTTTTTCTGCATTTCCAGCATTTTTTCTTCCTTTCCTAACATATTTTTTCTTCACAGGGGCTGGTTGAGGAACTGTTTTAGGTTTCTTTCGAAAAAACGAGTACTGGACGGCTTTAGGATCTTGAGGTCTCATATGCCTAATTTCTATATAAAAAGAACAAATGACACAAAAAAGTTGAATCATACATAAAATTTATAAGATAAATTTATAACATTTTGAGTGTTTTAATTATGAAATATCACATATAGGTATGAAGTTAGTGTAAATTCCACTAGCCTATGAATCAAGTGTAACATATATAAGCAAATTCCTCAAACAGAGATGAAAAAAGTGATAAATTATGGAAAATGGTAGAAATTCTACATGGTTAAAACTACAAACAGTTTGCATGAAACTATCAAGTTACTTACATTCAGTCAATCTATATGTACCAAGTAAAAACAATGTCATTTGCAATTTATTTCATTAATTATTTTTTGAAGAAAGTTTTAAAAATGTCCATCACATTTGAACACTGAAATTGTTGGCAATATTTGAAATCATGCAGATTTATCTGTGTTAATGGCTAACCGTGTCTGACATCATTGCAACATGCTTGTTGCTAATTTGTCATGACATCAGACTGTTACATATAAAAAGGTATTTTTCCTTCAGAAAGGACTAAGAGCCTAAGAGACTGGAAGGAGTAGAATTATCACCTTATGTGTTAATTATTTCCTTTCGTTTCACTTAATGGCCCAAGTGTTGGTCTTGATTTATTTTTCTGGCGTCTGTAATAAATTTTAAATTTATTTTCACAACTGCATATTGTACTGCTATTGCTTCCAAAGAGCAAGCCTTTCTCTGCATAAATCCATGTTACCATCTATTTTCCGGCAAAAGAAATAATGTTTTGCAGTTGAAAGAAAATGTGTGTTCTTAGGTCAGAGGTGTGCAGGTAACATACATTCTGGGATGGATAAAAGTGCCAATAATTGATAACTAAAAAATTTATTCACCCTTGGCCAGGGGAATCTACTGAATAAACAAACAACTATTTTCTAAAAAAATTGTCTTGATTAACAAAATGTCTCATAGTTTACTAAAAAATATATAGGCAGTAAATGCAAAATAATAAACTTCATGCACTTTTATATTAATTATAAAGTTAATGATAATTCATTAACAAATTTTTAAACTCTCAAGTCACAAAAAAGCTCTTAGAAAATCGAGTAATTGGATCAAAATTTAGAGAAAACTTTATTATTTCCCATTTATTTTTCAAGTAATTACTGTGGGAGAAATAATATAGGCTATTATTTGCCAAAGCATATTTAAAAGTGAACATAATTTAAATGAAAAGGACTTAATCTAATCACACAATCTGTTTTCATTAAATTACTATTAGTTATCCATTATTAAGTACAAGTACTAAATATCAGCGTTTTAAGGAATATTAATTAAAATATAGGACTTATCGAAAAGAGATAAAAGGGAATAAGGCATATTGGAAGAATAAAACTCGAAAATCAAGTTCAACAAACAAAATAAAAACAGCAGCTAATCTCGTAAGAATTTCATTAATTAAAGAAGTTACAAATTATATATGAATGCTTACTACATCTGCATTAAAATTACTTAAAAGTATTACAGCATGTATGCATTCTAATTTAGTAATTAAAAATAACATTCTTTAGCTGGAACAGGAAACATAAAGATACTAACATTGCTTTCATTATTTTAAAAATTTTGACATATGATTATTTTTTCTTTGATAAAACCCACTAAAATAATTAAGGTTCTAATGCAATGCTAATTTTCATCTTAGCAACAATATCACAACTACACTTTATCTAAGAAGGGCAAATTACCATTGCTTGATAAATGTGTTTTGATTATTACACAAACAATGAAAAAAACAAGTACAGTTTGCTAATGTATTGCAGAGGTACGGGAGTATTCAGGTTCTTGAAATTTATATCATCCTATATCCATGTACATATGTTTAAAAAAAAAATTATTTTCTTACCATCATGGGTCCTTATGGTGTGAGGAAAACAGTAATTATCACATTTGTCACAACGTACCAACCACATCTCGCTCAAATCGTATGGAAACAGATAACAGTAACGTTTTTGATCTGAAAAATAAAATTAGTTTAAAATTCTGACATCTTTCTCTGCTCTTTTTTTTTTTTTTTTTTTTTAGGATATCAATTCTAGTAAATTAGCACACACAGAAAAGGATAAATGCTGATTTTTCATGATATAAATTACTTTCTTTGACAAAAGGAAATTTCAATGAAGGGTTAGGGAGGGAAACATTTCTTATGTTGATTAATAGCAACCAAATGACTGACTAAATGCGACATTTTCTGGACTACTGAATAGTAACCTTAGAAGATGAAATGCATGAAGTTTTCATAAGTATGAAGATAGTCAACTGCGCAATTCAGGAAAGAAATGTTATCCTAAAAGAAATGCCTGAGTACTTATTTTTAAGGAGACATTGAGAATTTTTCCAATAATAGGGTTTCTAACATTTGGAAGATTATAAAAGAAGTTTTTGGAGAGTTAGATATAAAACCTTTAAAAAAGGTATTTTCAGGACTTTTCTAATACAATCACTTCACATAAGCCATCATTCAGAGGGTTTTATTTTCCCTTTTAATTTCTCTAAAATGTGTCAAAATTTACTACATACCGGACAAGTAAGTTAAAACTAGACACAAACACGACCAGTAGTTGAGCACTTTATTATTACACAATTTGGAATTATGGTAAATGAAGGAATATTGTCTTCTGAATGCTTTATTGATTTTTTAACACATAATTTATAGGGGAGAAGAATTTAATATAAAGGTGATTCTAAATATTTAATTTCATTTTTCCAGAGATCAGGATTGTCAAAAATTTCATCTCCCAACAATTCTCGAAAAAATGATTGCTATGGTTTTGTCAACATGTTTTGGTATTTTTCACTTCAAGAACAGAATTCAAGTTTGAGGGAAGAGAGTATTTAAGGAGGGGGCAAGAAGATCTGAGACATCAGCATATAAATTAAGGGTAATTTGCATTGTCTAGTGATGTTGTTCATGAAAAGCAGGAAAATCAAAGAGACTAAAATTTTACCCTAAGGAGCTCCAATATGAATTTTTTTATGAGAAATGAGTTGGACTTTGAGATGGTGACAATATGTTGGCGATCTTCAAGACAGAAGTAAATAATTTATATGATGCAATTAGGTAAGTTATATGCAATTAAATTGTGGGTTAGTCCTTGGGTCCAAATTTTAGCAATGATAAGTAAAACTGCGTGGCTAAATTGCAGAACTTTCCTTCTAAGACGCTTTGAGCAATTCAAAAGAGTTGACGAAGAGTGGATAGTTAGTTACACAAAGAACCCACATTATTGAGGGATGGGGATTTTAATGTAATGGCATGTTTAAGACATCTAATCAAAATTGGTTTTTCCTCCAGTTACCTAAGAGCAGGTAAAAGTGATATCAGCCTGCAGTTGAACAGCTTTAGTGGAATTCTTGATAGGTTCAATGATTGGAAGAATCCTGGCCATTTTCTAATATTTGGGAATTTTAGTTAAAACATATAATTCAAGACATTAATAAGTTTAAGGAAGAGCTTTAAAGACACGTTATTTAGCATTTCATTAGTAATGTTATCAAGTCTGGAGTGTTTCTTAATTTTTTTTTTTTATGTTTCTTAATTTCTAAGAATTACTTTCTGATATTTAATAGGACAAGAAGTTTCACAACTTTTTTTTTTATTGACATTATTACTTCCTAACAATAAAAGTCTCCAAAATTATTAATTCGAAAATTGAGTTTCTAGATGGCTTGCAATTAATTTAGCTCTTTCTAAAACATTTTGTGTGAGGGAATATTTCCAGGATTGGTGAATTCAGAAACATTAACCTTCTTTATTTTAAAATATTTAGCTCTCCATCTAATGAAATTATTAATGGTGCTTGAGTTAATCTATATTGAGAGCATTAGTGTTCTTTATTTATTAAAGAACCTACAACATCAGGCTCGAGTTCTATTACAATTATTTTTGTTATCAGCATTTCCATTGAATTGCAAAACCTTTTTCAATCAGTTTCTTTCAGCTTTACTTTTTTACTAAGACAAATAGTTCCTTAGATACTTTAGTGGGACAAGAGCCATTTTGATATGCTTCTTGTATTTAGGATTTCTTATGGAGATATGGAAGTTATTGTCCAATGGATGGTAGCTTTCCATTGTCTTAGTAAGAAAAATGTGAAACTGAAATTAAATTTTAGTAATATGGAATTGTGATATTTCTTCATAGATATAATAGAAAATATAACCTAAAATATAAATTTTAGAGGTTTGTTTCAAAAGTGCATAAATATATTGCTTTTTTATCTGCTTAGCAAATAATTATGTTGTAAAGACAGAAATTGAACTTCCTTATTTAGCATACTGCATTATTTCTTGTATTAAAATAGAAAGAAAATCGGATTATAAAAAAATGAAAAAAATATCTGCTACTTTAAGAGCAACTCTTATCTATAACTTCAATTTTTTTATATTTATGTATTATCAACTGTGTTATTGGTTCAGAATTCCTTTTCATGTCTTTCTTTGGAATTTTTTGTATTCTTGTAGTGAAAATGCTTCAAATATTTTATTAAATTTTCTCAATATATAAACAAATTTAAACAGAGAAAAATCAGTATCACTGAAATAATATTTTGGATGTAAGGATAATATAAGCATCATTTTTAAATTTAATATTTTTGAATAATATCAACGTTTTTAAATTTAATATTTTCAAATAATATCAACCTTTTTAAATTTAATATTTTTGAAAGTTACCAAAGAAAAGCAAAAAATTTGCAGGGAAGATGCACACTCCCAACTTCCAAAGTATATATGTGCTAAATTTTGTACCTTGGCAATAAAGTGCCAACATTCAGATGTACAAAGAAACACCTTCATTTTCATTATAAGCTAAGATGAGTTTGTCCATTTTGGAATTCATATACATAATCTTGTGAATATGCAAGATATGTATATTCTTATTTCTTATAACAAAAATATGCTTATATTCTTTCCAAATGAATGTTTCATGTGCAGAAATGCATGTTGCAGAATCATGGTTCTTTTTTTCTGACAAAATGTGATTTAATTATACAATAAAATTATAATTACACAATGAACTATTCCCCCCAACATGATACCTGAGATTTCAAATTCTGAACTTAAAAGAAAGAGCATTAAAGGTATAAATCATAATACTAAGATTTTTTTTTCTTGCTGAGAAAAATTATGAATCAGAATAACAATAAATTGGCCTTATTTAAGTTTATACTTCCTTTTACAAAATCATTTCAATACTTTAAAGAATAACTATAGTTTTAATATTAAATGATCATCAATGATCTATCTAGGTGCCAAAAGCTTTTAAATGTATAACAAATGGGTAAAAATAGTCAACTGATTGGGGATGGAGGTTTGATTCTGAAATTTTTTTAAATTATTGTAAAAATATAGAACTCCTACATTTCAAATATACATATATGATAGGACCCTTGCTGCATTTTTCTTGTAAAATCCTACTATTAAAAAGCATTAACAAATTGTTTTAAATAAACATTTTTACTTTGTTGAATATGAATAAAAAGAGATAGCATTGTAATTGTCAAATAATCTGAAGTCAAGAGTTTAGCATATCTCCATTTTCAGACCTCTCAAATCCTAAATATATATTTTTTGGCATTGTATTTATACACCTATCTGTGAATACAATGACTTTTAAGATGCTTGACAGGTGAAAGTTGAAAATTGGTACATGCACCTGACACCATATTTGTAGTTTTATTAAAATTTGAATGAAATCCGTTCAAAAGAAATCCTGGCTGCCTAAGTGAGCAGGATGATAATTACAAAACATTAAGGTGCAGTTAAGATGAAATTTGGTTAACAAGTTTAGAATCTAAAATGCCAATTCCAATCAAATTTTTAACCAAATCTGTCAAAGAGTTGATCATCTATTGATTTGTAATTCTTCTTGCAAATGCAATTACTTAAATGAGATTTGATATGTGAACTATAGTTCAATATCAAACTATTTCAATCTGTTGGAAAAATAATGTCCACAGAGCATATTCGGTTTTCAGGATATTTTATACTAACCATAAGCAGGGGCTTAATCAGAAGAAAAAAAAAACTGAAGATCAAAAGGCATTACCAGTTTTACGCAAGGTCCACAATTTTAATATGAGAGTAGAGGGCCATTATTAAAGAATTTACAAGGAAAAATTTTGGAAAACTACTCCCACTCATTAAATTTGATATCATTTTTCCACTAGCAGATTTTTAAGACCAACAGAAACACCTTCAACAATTTCACAACCTGCCCCACAAGGGGGAGAAGAGAGAAAAAAAAAACTCTTCAGTTTAAATTTCCAATTAGGATAATTAAAAGTATTCATCAACCAGGAATCTTTTGCTTTTATTTTTTTTATATTTAGAAATGTTTACACATTAGTGTTAAAAAAAATTCTTAATACAATAAGCAAATATTACTTTCACTGTTACAAAAAGCGGATCCACAAAATTCTTTTCTTACCTCTCGCCAAAAGTCTTTCAACACTGCCCGATCTTAAAGTCAACCATATCCAATATTCTTGAGGAGAATAGGCAGAAAAAGGACCTTCCTGGAGATAATGGGTAGAAGAATCACCTTCCTGGAGATAATGGGTAGAAGAATCACCTTCCTGGAGATAATGGGTAGAAGAATCACCTTCCTGGAGATAATGGGTAGAAGAATCACCTTCCTGGGGAGAATGGGCAGGCGAATGACCTTCCTGAGGAGAATGGGCAGGCGAACGGGCAGGTGAACGACCTTCCTGGGGAGAATGGGTAGGTGAACGACCTTCCTGGGGAGAAAGGGCTGGCGAACGACGTTTGAGAGGATGACCAGACAAATCATGTTCTATGCGAGACAGTGGAGACAAACAGCGTTTTTTGCAAGACTGCACAGATGAACCTGTGAAAAATATACAAATTAGAGCAATCCACCAAATATATGAACAAAAAGTCAACTTTTTCACACAACAATATAAGACATAATATAACAATCTATAACTATAATGTTACCTTAATGATAAATATACAACAAAAAAATCAAAATATTTACTTTATGGAAAAAATCTTTCCGAGTCAGAAAAAAAGACAATAAGTGCTTTCAAGAAATGTAAATCAATCATCAGATAAATATATAACTAATGACATTCTAAGTAAAGTTAGACAATCGCTACATTTATAAAACAGGCTATTTTTTTTAATTAAAAAATTATTTACAGTTATTTTTTAAAATTTCTAAAATAAAACTGAATAAATCAATTTAAAAATATACTTGGATAATTTGTGAATATACATGAAAAGTATTTTAGCTGGTGATGTCATTTTTTATTAGAGTATATTTTAGGGACAGGGTGCATTTTGAATTTCATTGTAATAAAAATAATTGTTACAAAATCGACCCAAAACTGATTATCTAAAAATTACTAAAGCTAAAGAAAAAAGGCATTCAAACAAAATTGATATTGTTGAAAAGCTAATTGTTTTAAAAACTTTTAAGACTGTAACTTTTGTGCAATAAAATACTTTGATGTTATGACAAATAATTTTACTAAAAAAAATTTATTAAAATTTTGAAAAATTTATTCTTAGTGAGCCTTTATAATATAAAAGATTTTATACTCCGAAGTTCAATAGTTCAGGCTACACATGGCTTAATCAATACAGATGAACATTTACATGAATTTGTATAGAAAAATCACAAGAAAATCAAAATTATATGAGTCAAAAAAAGAGAAAAAACGTAAATCCTCAAACTGTAAAATATGAAGCCTGAAGAATAGATAATTTTCAATTTATTATCCAATATTTCAAAACTGTTAAGCACCTGACGTAGCAAAAATTTTTTAACATAAAAACTAAAATTTAGTGAGATTGGTCCAACAAATAATCTTGTAATGACTGTAATTAAAAAAAAAAAAAAACTTCAAAAGAAATTACAAACAGTGAAAACTTGAGATTCAAATTTCAAAAGTAAATGTTTCCTTGGACCTCTAGCAGTCACTGCTATGAACAATCAGAAAAAGTCTTGGAAGCACGCATAAATGTCTTGTGTTTGTGCATGTTAAGTGAGTGAATGATTTATTAAAGAAATGTTGACAAAAACATATGTCCTAACACTTCTTGAATGGATCATAATAATAACATCCCATCACACAGACAGGATTTTTACAGGATTGACTAACATCAATACAAACCATAATGATTTACGATTAAAAATAAATGCAGTATATATGCAATACAATCCCCTAAATATGTCATTCAAAGGATTACTTCAAAAAGACTTATTGACAATAATGATGATAGAATATTTAATGTATTATAGAGTCATAACTGTAAGCACTTTTACAACAGCTTTGCCCATGTACCCTCTCTGGAACATCAAATTAATCCAAAATTCATATTCGGTTTGTGGGTATTTTTTAAATAATTGCATGCACAGGATTAATCAAAGACAAGACACTGGCACCTTTACCCGAAGTTCACAATTTTATGTCAAGGGAAGGGAACACTCTAATTATTAAAGAGTGAGCACGAATGTTTTTGGAAGATCACTTCCACTCATAACATTAGACATCACATTCCCTACCAGGTTTTTAATATCAACACAAAAACATTCAACTATTTCATGGGCCAAAAAAACTAAAAGCAACTGTTCAGTTTAAATTCAAGGTAAGTGTTACATAAAAATATTCAACCAGAAATCTTTTCTAAGTAAGCATACTCTTTTTGTTATACTTAGAAATAATGTTTAATATATAAAATAAGAAAATATTACTTTCATTGTCACAATAAATAGTTAGCTAAAATTCTTCTCTTACTTTTCATCACAGGCTCTCGGGTTGTGCCCAATTTCGAATTCATCACTTTCCTAATCAATCTATAATGCTTCACTGAATAACCTGTGCAGAATATACATGAAGTCAGAATAGTTAAACAAATAACAAATTTATGAACAAAAGGTCAAATTTTTGGACAAAAACACAAAACATATAATAATCTATAATTACAACATTACATTAAATGTAAAAATATACATAACACAAATGGGATTCCTAATATATAATTTCTTGTCTTTTGATAAGAAAAAGTTCATTCTGAAACAGTTCCATGAAAAAGCAGATCAATGAAAAATAATGTTAGAGTTCCAATCCTGATATGTTCTAGTTTACTTCAGAATTCAGAATTTACCCATATACCCATTTAGACTCATATTTTTTGTATTCAGACAGAATTCTACATTTGTATTGTTGCTCATGTTTTTTGTGTTCATACAAATGTATATATCATCTGCTGAAATAAAAGGTTTGTTTAGTAATCAGGCAAATTTGATTATTACATCTAGTTAAAAACTCCATCAGCAATTTGTAAAACATGAGGAATGACAATCTCCTAAACAACAATTAACATTTGAATATAAAGCTCTCTGGAAGGTATTGGTATAGATACAATACATCTTTAAAAGATGAAGATATATGTTTGTCACACATTAGTAAAAATTTCTTTAACCGCATTATATTGTTTCAATGAAATATAATTTAATTGCATCATTCACATGAATGTATATAGTCATATGTTTTGAAACTGATCTAAAGCTTTAAAATAGTTGTAAAAATAGCAAAAAATAATCAGGACGTACCAAAGGTAGTGATTTCTAGAGTAACAGTTAAGCTAACAGCTTTATAGAAGAGCAATGTAATGCAAGAAGTACCAAGTTCAAAAGAGTTGATTTAGGAATTTTCCCCTTCACATTCTTAGCAAATCTGCTAACTTTTACCTCACTTCACTTCAGAAGATGCTTTTCCAAAATCAGAATAATTTTTGAAAATGGCCTCCAAACTTTTAGCATAGCTTATATATTAATAATGTGCCAGTGTTATCGAGGTACAAATAGTACAGTGGATAAGGTGTAGTATTTACAAGACTCAGATTCAGTCTTTTATTTTTTTCACTCCCTTTTCTTTTTTTAAATTATTTCAAATGAATTTAGCAATCAACGAACAGTTTTAATTTATATATTTTTCATTTTATAGCATAAAAATTAATATTTATTCTCCTAATTCTTGGATTATAATTTAATTTTTAGAAGAAAAATAATTATGAATATAAATACATTTTTTTAAATGTTCAGATTTATTTAAGTTAAAAATTTAAAAAGGGTTTCAATTAATGTGATACTCATTTTTATATGACAAAATAAATATATTTTCTCTTACTACTACATATGTTAGAACATATTTTTAAAAGACAGTTATGCATGCATATGATTCTTGAATTACAATTATAATTTAATGTTTATGCATTAAAATAATTAAAAATAAAATTTTAACAATAAAAATATTTCAAAACAACTATTTTTTATCTTAAAATAATTAAAAGTTCCAATACTTTGGGATTTCAATAACAAAATTATTTCTTATATCTGAAGGAAACGGCATTTTTATCGGGACTTAAAGACAGCAGCTGAAATAAATAAGATTATATTGCCAAACATTCTAAATTTTAATAATTGAAAAAGAAATGGAGAAAGCAGATAGAATGGTATAGGCAGATGGTTCAAAATTTTTTGTACCATACGATATGCTTGTGTGATGCAAAATTTTCGGAAGACAGGCTAATATTTTTTTAAGGTAAAGGAAATTTGTTTTTTAATCGATTCCTTTAAGATTTCTCTTGTGTATAATCATTATACATGAATAGTGCAAGATGTCAAAATATATATTGTTTAAAATGTTTTTATGATAATGACCATTTGGTCTCTTGTATGGAATAAAAAAATTAATAAAATATTTTTAAGATATCAGTAATTTAATTAACATTTATCATTATTTTTCCTATTTTAAAAATAAAATTATGAATAAAATATTAAGTGAATTAATATTTATTATGAAACAGTATTATTTTGGGAACACATACATATTTGAATGATAAAAGTTACATATTAATTAAAACTGTCTGTAATTTTAGATAAATAAATTTTTTAAGAAAAACGAAAAGATATTGTTTTTACAAAAATAATTTCTTTAAGAATCCTTAATTTTTTTAAATTATAATTCAGATATCAAAAGAAGATACATTTATTTTCTATATAAAAATTGTCATATTAATTAAAACTAGATATTAAAAGAAGATACATTTATTTTCTATATGAAAATTGTCATATTAATTAAAACTATCTATAAATTGTTAAATAAGTAATTCTGAATATTTAAATAAATCATTTATATTTATAATTATTTTTCTTCTAAAATTTAAATTATAGTCCAAAAATTAGGAGAATAAATATTTATTTTTGCATAAAAATGAAAAACATTAATTAGAATTGATTGTTAATTGTTAAATTAATTTGAAATAATTTAGAAGGGGGGGGGATAAATGCTAACACAGGACTGAACCAAAATCTCATGAATAATATGCCAGTGCCTTATCCACTATACTATTCGCTTCTTGGCAACGTTGACATCTTTTTAATATATAAACCATGCTAAAGATTTGCAGCCATTTTCTCAAAATTTACTCGCTTTGCACTGAATGAACCTAAATCAGGATTGCTATTTAAAACTGGGGGGGGGGGGGGAATATACTGCATTTTCTTTGTACATATATTCACAATATGACAAAATGCATAAATAGCATTTGTGTGCTAATCAGAATGCAATATGATTTTAAGGAGTGGAAAAAGCAAGAAAAGAGCAACAATCTAGCATTCAAATATATATTAAAAGACGGTTTAAATTTACATACAGAAAAAAAAGAAAAGAAAATTCTTTTTACAGGGCGTGTAGAGATAAACTGCAGCAAAAATTAAGTATTCATAAGCACTTTTTAAATACATATAAGCCTCCATAATTAAGTACCTTTGTATGAATATGTGTAAACGTAAACTGCAAATTTTCTAAGCATAGTATTTTTTTCTGCTTTATAATAATGCATAATTTTTATTGAAAATTCTTTAAAATTAATTTTGAAATGCTTATTTTTTTAATTTTAATATTTATTAATGCATTTGCACAACATCTTCTATAGTAAAATTATACCTGTTTGGATTTCATAAAAGCATAGAAATGATCATAAAAATGAGAGAAAAAAAATGCCAATTTTATACGGTTAACAATAGAGATCTGTGAGCTTTTTCAACATTTCTTAAAATAAAAATAAAATATAAAAAGACGAATCATTTCTGAAAATGCCGATTAAGATGTAGAAGCTCAGCATGACTACAAATTTTGTATCGAATCTTTATTTAAGCAACAACAATTAAGATCCAACATGGCTGTGGTGGAATGAGTATTAAGCAATCATTTTAAATAAAGCTCATTCTATTATTTTATTCGCAATCTAATAAAGATAAAAACTAAAGCATTCCTATGGCTATCATCATACAAAGATGCCAAAATGTCACGAAACTGGTGATAGAACAATGCCATGTTCTAAATAATTTCTTTTAAATGACTTTTCAATGGAAAATAATAGAAGCATTCAGATATGATCAGACTAAAAAAAAATTTCTTACTGCTCCTTATTTCTTAAAAAGTAGTAAAAGTCTTCTTGGAAAATTAAAAAAAGATTAAAATTTATTGGAAACCAGCTTTTTAATCTACAGGCAAAAATTCTTACTTTAAAAAAATTGCAGAAGAAATGAAAATGCTTTGACAAGTCCTAGTTTTCATTAATAACAAAAACAAGGGGGAGGGGAATCAGTTCTGTAGTTAGAAATAAATCAACGAGGGCACCTCCCCAAAACTTTCTCGTCTATTGCTAGAAAAAGTCTTGAGTGGCATTGGATAGTAGTAATGGAATATTAACACTAGGCGTGAATTAAATATTTTTACTGACTGTATAGAGTGATCATTGACAAATGTCTTGGGATTTATCTCTGGCATGCAGTTATTAAGTATCTGAAAAGCAAATTAGGGTTCTGGGTGCATTCTTCTTAATTGATTAAAACAAAAATTTGATTAAAAACTACATTTAAAATCAGAAAATTACATACCAAATTTGCAAAATTTAAGTCACTATATTTTTGAGTTATTGTGTTTACATATCTCTGAAAGTACAGAGAGACATATGGCGAACTCCTGGTTGGATTTGACTCAAAATTCGACAGATGTTTATACAATAGAAATTAAATTGGTGTATTAAATTTTAAGTATCTAGCTCTCTACATTTTGAGGCTATCATGCAAACTTACACTTGAACAAACACAAACAGATTTCCTCTATGCGAATGTTGTTGAAAATTTGATCAAAATCTAGATGTTTGTTGTGACGACTGTATACCAAATTCATTCATCTAGCTCAAAGTGATTTTGTGTTCTCGAATTTGAATTTTTTTATGCTTGCAATATTTTCTCTAAATTTTGTATAAGAGAAAGTCAAAATGCAAATTGAAGTATTTTTTAAAACAGTCATTCTCGAAGCCAGAGTGAGACAATACATTACATTACTTCAAAATTTATCAAATGAAAAATTTTATTCAATAAACAAGCTTCAAAAAAAATTATAAGTCTCAATAAAAGCACAGAAAGTTTTTAAAAATCCTTTTACTGCAATTTTAACAGCTGCAGAAGAATATGATTTAATGATTCGAAGAAGTCCTACCATTTTGAATTGGATTGTATTAAAAATATTTGTTATCACTGCACCAAAAACTAATTTCTCAGAAATTATTATTTTTTAATTGCATTCAGTCACATTTTTTTTAATTCGAAAGCTATTCTTTATGCGCTAATAAAGCTTTGATGTTACGATGAAAACACGTTCGTTCTATGTTTTTATTATTATTAAACTTTGAATTAAAAGTTTCAGAATTCCATTCTTATTGCACTTCTATAATACCACAAAAATAACTTCTCAAGTTTCATACTCCAAACATCAATAGCTTAACACATTTGCTGCCACTGACGCACCTGTGTGTTACAAATAAAATGTAATTGTACCAAACCATCTATATTATTAGATGACACCTTCTCTACAACAGTTAAAAAGATAGCAAAGGGGTTATCTAATTAGATAGATGGTTCTGAATCAGGCGGGGGTAGTGGCAGTGAATATGTTAATGCTGGGCTTATATATAAAGCGATTTTATTGGGGGAGAAATTTCTGAGTTATAAAAAGAAAAAAAAAATGATTAAATGCTGAAAAAATTAACTATCAATCACTACTTCTGCATGGAAAGAAAACTCCAAATGAATACTCAAAAAAGGTCCTACTGTTTGAAATATTTCAAGAAAGATACTAATAACAAGAAAAAATCTGACAGTATATAAATCTGCTGTGAAGTCTTTATATACAACTGTAGCAACAATAAGTAAAATATAAAGAAGAGTCAACACTTTAAAAAACTAAACAGAACAATACTCATAACTTTTAGAAATGGATAACAGCAAACCTTTGAAAAGTTTGTATAGCCTTGTATAAAAACTATGAAAATGAAAATACATATTATGACCCTTGATGAAGTATGGGTTTACCTAAATGCCTACAAATATAGGTATATTCACTATTGAAAAAGAAGAGAAGATACACAAACCTGATTCTTTCAAAGTAAAAAAAAGAGGGGGGGGGGTCACAGGGTTCTATTACAATGAGGAATTTTAAAGACAAGAAAAGAAAAAACTGAACATTCTATTAAGAAAAAGTTTTAAACATAATATCTACAGAAGAAATTCATTCCTTCACTCTAATTACTTCCTAAGTGTGAAACTTAATCAAGACAAAGATACAAGACATACTTAAAGTATCACTACATTCCCTAAAATAATGAAGACTAGTACAGGGGCTGCAAATTTACTTTTTCAATATATTTCTACAAACCTATCCCAATATTTCACCTATGTACTATTATGCCTTTGGTCTGACGAAAAAACTTTCGATGCCTAAATCCACTAGGATTAATGAACTCTGGAAAATAACAGAAATAGAATAAAAATCAACATACATAGAAATTTTATAAAAAGCTTTCCTATCATGGAAATATCAAAGCAAAAATTATAGTAAAGAAAAAGCTACATTTTAAAAAACAGAGTTTAAAATTTAAATTAAACAGACCTGAAATCACTCTAAAAATATGTAAAGATTCTGAATGTTTTTCAACAGATTAAAAATTTTCCAGTCTTTCACATCACGTCTGAGAACTTTAAATAAAAATAATTACTATTTTGTTCAGATATTCTCTACATATAGTAGTAAGGTAAATACTATCATTTACAGCAGGGTATAGATGATGAAAATAAATATTAAACAAATAATTTTTTCAATCATTTTATTTAAACTTGTTGATTTTATATGAAACAAATATCTGACTACGAAAAAAAATTCTATCAACTTTTTTTTATCATTCTTTTAAAGGAAGTGATGCTCATAAAATGAAAACTAAATAGGATGTTTTGATCCAAAAATAAAATTACCCTAGACTGAAATTGATCTTTAGAGAGTTGTATCAAAAATAATCTTAAGACAGCAGTCAGCTGCAGGAAATTTAAGCAATTTGTGATTTGATTTTCCAAATTGCAATGAATTAAAATTAGGTTTAGGAATTTATTATTCTTAAATGCATAGATGGTAATGGAGTTGGATGCCTCAAAATTTTACCACAGATGACATTGCACTCACTACATATAGGATTTTACTGAAATGAGTATAAAATATATTATATTAACAAAAATAATTCAAATTTAATCCATGTACAAAAAAAGAAATCAAAGTTTGAAAAGAAGCATCAGGTCTCTTGTTGTGTCTCTTAAAATCTTTCTTCTCAAAATAAAAACTCTGCATGCAAAAATTAATGTAAGTTGTTAATAAAAAGGAGGACTTTAACAGTTTTGAAATAAATGATTTATAAATAGCTATTTCCTTCCCAGCTTGGTGGATGTAATTAACTTACTAAAGGCAGTACAAAAAACGTCAACAATAATGATTCAACATTTAACTATACTGGCTAAGCAAGCCTTTAGCTGACTTAACCTCTCACTTCCAACAAGTCTCCTCACAATAAGGTGTGACAAGAAAAACATGTGACCAAATTAAAAATTAAATGAAGAATCAGTTTATTTCTTAAATATTGATTTTAGCACTTTTTTTGGTCTTTATGAATTATTTTCAGACCCACATATTCCATTTATTTTATAGACATCAGTTTTAAGACAGTAAAATGTAGTTTTAAAAAAACAAGGAAATAAGGACTGTGTTTTTTCTGCAAATAGGGATGGTATCCCAGCCGTCTTGATGCAAGCTCAGATAGCCATAGAAGTTTAAATGCCCATTGTGGCCCGAGGTTTACACAGGCTAGCTACCACAGATTGAAAAGTTTGTAATATATATTTATTATTTTTGTTAACACGATTTTTTTTTTTAAAAAAAGCACAGGAAGCTCTAGCAATTATCTGGCAAAATATCTTAAATTTCTCTCCCACTCGCATCCTGAGGTTCATCCTATAAAGCCACCAGGGCAAACTAGAATAAAATACGTCCACCTCTTACATGATTCAATGTCTCATAATTCCAACATCGGTGAAAAAGGGGTTCCAAATAGGCTGATTCTAAATGTATGGATGAGGAAACCAGTCCCATTTAAACATCACAAAAGACATTAAATTTCAACTAGATTAATATTCTGAACTATAACCAGAGTTAAGAAAGGAGATTAAAAACAAGATTTTTCATTTCAATACAAACAGGCATGAAACTGAAAAATAATATTAAGACATACCTATGTAGAAATTTATACTTTGAATCGACTATTAAACAGAAATATTAAACCCTTATTCTTTCAATATGGTGTAACTTGGTTGCTCTAATATTTTCAAATCTAATTTATCTACAATCAGAAAACTTTTCTGGTTGTTTGAACTTTCTATTACTATTATATTACAATATCTATAATTCAAATTTATTTTGCTTAGAATTAAAATGAAGACTAAAAATTGTAATTTAAAAAGTTCAGAACAGTTTCCACAAGTTAAATATCGTCATTCTATATACCCCCAATGATCATGAATAACACTTTAAGGTTCTTAAATTCATAAAAGCATTTGACTGTTAATAATGAATCAAATAAGAAAAACAAAAATTTCCTCACTTTATGGTTATTAATTCTTTAAAGTAATTATTACTTCATTTATTAAAATTCTGCATTAATTATTTTTAATCATGTATCAATAATTAAAAATTTAACAATGATTATCTGTGTCATTTATAATTTAAAAATAATTTTTTCCAGTTGCTGGACTTATTTTTAGATAAAGTTATTTTAAATCCAAACTCTAGAATAAATTGAGTTTTTGTGGTCCTAATGGCTCTAAATTTGTCAAGCTCAATTATCCTAACTATTTTACAATACTTCTTTACATCATTTTCTTACAAAAACATCAGTTTAATAGATCTATATTTATTGCTAAAAAATTCCCTTAACAGAAATTGTTTTTAAATAATGTCTAGTTTCCCATGCTGATAAGGGGGAAATGGTTCAGGATTTGGATCGATCAAGGGCTTAATCAAGTTCAAAACATATTAGTGGTCTGATTTAAGAGAATATTTCCATTTTATTGATAAATTCTAAAAACACCCATTTTAAAAGTTAATTTTAACTAGGATGTCTAATTTTAGATTGTTTATAGGCAATTCGAAAAAACTATATTCAGAAAATATAGGAATTTACAACAGATCTCTTCATGAAAATAGTAATTCCATTCAAACCGACAACAAACACATACAGAGGAAAGACAGTTTTAATTTTGTAAATACATGCACATAAAATATATCAGCAAACATTGATGCATTAAACCACGAAAAATAATACTTTGCTCATAAGGGGGACAAATATACGATTGAAAATTAAGTTCCATCCAAATTTTATCAAATCAATTAACCAGGAATCAAAATATTTTAACTTAGATATGCTTTCTTATTTTTAAATAATGTTTTCTTATACTTATATATATTCTTGATTAAGTTTCAATTATGTAAACACTTCCTTTATTTGCAAATATATCAATCAAATTATAGAAAATCCCTTCTAGGCTGGCTAAATCAGCCATCATATTTCAGACCTATTTGTCAGATTTACTCATGAAACAAGCAATACTAAAACACATGCACATTGATAGAGTGCTTAAACTGAATTTTTTCCCTCCAATGTGATCTTCCCTATTTAACGGCCTGCAAATCAGAAATGAAAAAATGACTTATTTAAAGAAAAAAAATCATTTACAAAATCAAAAAATAAAAAATCTCTTGCACACAGGCAGAATGCTTTGTAACATACAAAAAAAGTTGAAAATAATCCTTTTTTTTTTTCATTTAATGCATTAAAAGAAAAATATTTTAGAGCTTAAATTTTTTTTTTTTAAATTAGCGTGAATGAATTTTGTAAATATTTGTGGTAATTGACTTCATATACATCAAAACATAAAAAAGAACATTGCCCTATCTAAATTTCTTTAAGAAAAACATGTGCTTATAATGCATCAAATAATTTTTGTATTTTAAAATATTTTAAATTATGAAGCATTTTTAATGGAGTACGAGGGAATTTTATATGGAAATTTGAAACAGGTAATTTTTAAATTAAAAAGAAAATATTAGCAATAACTTAATTCTATTTTCCATAAGATCTGACCATCAGAAGAATTCAGTAGAAATCTGTATTCATAATGTTTAAAAATAAGACAAAAAGAAAGTTTTAAGAAATTACCAATACCATCTGGTAATTTATAATTCCTCAAAAATATTTCTAAAGTAGGAAAAAGTTTAATTCTGGCAAAATATTTATTTATTTACAATAAACTATTGAAGGAAATTATATACTTAAAATGAAATGTCACTTTTAAGAATTACTGAATTTAAGAATTATCAATATTTTATATCCAGTTTAACTTAATATTAATACTCAAAATTCACACTTTTGCTTCTATAATACACATTTTGATATTATGACAATAACTTGATGTTCTGAAAAGTAATCAAGCAAAAATATTATGTATTTATAAGCAATACATTAAATATCGTAATCAGTTGCTTGTTTTCGCTGTAGTTCCAATGTTAACCTAACCAACTTTACTATACTTTAACTGTTTCGGCTGAGGTTCGGCTACCCAACCTCAATAGCAACTCAATCTAAGAATGATGAATAAATTAAATATAATACCATCAGATTATTAATGAAATATTTTAAGTAATGTAACAGAATGGGATGAAGGAGTAATTTCTATAAAATAAACATATAGAATATAAAAATAAAGCAAATAATGAGCTGGTTAATTGGCATAAAACAGCCAACACAATTTAAGTTAGAATCTATTACAAACTAGACATACGACAGCTGTTCTTGAAAATAGAAGAAAATTCTTAAATGCAGCATTAGCAATGGGACATCAACGAAATTTCAAGACTCTTGGAATTTTAAATTTAAATTTTCCATCACCTGGCGTATACATGACGTTCCATTAAAAACTTTCCATCAGGTTGCCATATTGGCAGAAAACTCGGGAAACACACTAAGCTTCACTTCAAATTTAATATGTTTATATAAACCTACAGAATTTTAAAGGGTTATTAGTAGTCTTAAATTACTAATTCCATCTATATATTAAAAAAAAATTTGAAAAAAAATCTTCAATTATTGTAAAGGTACCATAACATATGGTATGATAACTATCTTTTAAAAGATTAACGTATCTATTAAAAATCTGTTTACTTTTAAAAAGTTATTTGTATGCGAAAATAAGGGTGCTTGTGCCCATATATTAAAATAATTCTTCAGCGGATTAATTCATCTGAAATATATGTTTCCAGTATTTGCCATTTAACTACAGAGATAAGAAGCCTATGACTTTGGTTTTGAGGTATACATTGGTGCAAAGACCATATTTGACTATACTGTGTTATGCAAAGAATAAAATCTAAGAAGTAGTGATAAAAATTAATTTATTAATATATAAAAGCACATAAATTGAGTTGAAACAGCATAAAATATAAAAATTCAATGAAAAGACAAAATTAAAAATTCTGAAGCTGAAATGGAAGAAATGATTTGAAAGCAAATAGAAAAAAATGCTAAACACACACACAAACACAAAAAAAAGGTTAAAAGTGATAATAAAAATGTAAATCATAAGTTGTTTTGTCAAGTAATTTTCATATAAAAAAATTATTTTTAGAAAAGATTACTAAAATTCATCCAACTTGATACCAAAATAATTCATGTTGTTAATTTTTTTTTCTTTCTAAAGGATAAATTCTGCAAATTTCATGGCTAATAACAAAAAATTGACACCATCCGAGAGTTTAGAGTGAAAACAACACTCAAAGACAAAGTAGATGGCATACCTCTTTAATCTTTTAAAGTCCACCCGCCATTAAAATCTAGTTTTTAAAAAACTTCAATATTGTAAAATTATGTCATATACAGTAGTTTTAACGTAAAATGTGTTAGAATCGTGAACTACAAACTAATAATTTTATCATTTCTTTACGTTAAAGATAGCGGAGCGTCTACATAACAATGAAACTCACGAGCATGTGTTTACACTGTCATACACAAAGACGTTATCTTCACAAAAATACTTAATAATAGTGAGAAAATGTCTTATACTTACAAACGAAACATGAAAAAAAGTAAATTCACACTGATGTAAAACAAAACAGACGTGTAAATTAATTCATAATCAGATATACCAGAGATAAATCTACCGGACAGAGCAAATGTGTTTGTAACAGACATAAGCCTACGCCAATCAGCTGGGTGAAAAATGGCGGCGATGCTAAGATACAAAATGGTAGAACTATGATAGTTTTGAAAATAATTTTACAGAATTTTCACTTACTGCCCCTCTTCGTTATTCTAATGTGCCTGAACCATGATTTGTAAGGACAAGGTTCATCATTTACCATTTCCTGATGTTTTTCACCTTCTGCTTCCATAGGAGGATTGTTGACACCTTTTGCTTTGTCACATACCAAGAAAGAGTACATCATGGACCTCTAACACCCACGAACAGCACGGTTTTAGGCAAAAAGAAAAGATAGGGAAATGGCTCATGCGATTGGTAGGTTTTAATGCGGATGTTAGACGTTAGCTCTATGGTTGCTTGTGGTAAAACGTTTCGACAAAAGATGGAAGATTGGCTTACTCGCCAAGATTGAAGCGCTTATTTTTACTTTCTCATTAAGTATAGAGGGCAACCGTCCAATTCAAATTAATATTATGAAACTCATAATTGTTTTAGAAATCTCATTATTGATTGAAAATGATGCTATGAATGTTAGTTGTGGGTGAAGATAATGTCTGCATGAAAAACTGAATCTTCTGCAGTCGCGTTAATTATTATTTATTAAATGGTAATAAATTAATATGTTTTTAATACATAAGTTCCAAATCAAAACTGGTGAAACGAAAAAACTTTTTATTCTTAAATGAAACTGAATGGACAGGACAATGAAATGAACTGTAAACGTTCATTTAAAATGAAGCAAAAAATGATACTTCATGGGGGGTACATATGCTTCTGTAATGCTTTCTTTTGCAGTAAGACTCCACTTTGTTCATTGAAAGAATTTCAGTTTGTTTCGTACAATTAAAGATTCATTTTTATGTTCATAATTTTCAGAATATGATGGATTTTTAATAATATAATATTTCTAAAACAAACGATATAAGCACGAATAGACAAAATCATACATATTTCTGGTAAAAATTGCTTAATAATTTTATCTAAAAAAGTCTTAATGTAGAAATTTTATATTCCAGATCTATTTCATAGAGTAAGAGAGAGCTCTACGAGTTTATGAAACAAAAAAATAAACACTTTCGCATTCTTATTCATGATCTCTATAAGGGAAAAATTAAAAAGAGTAACCTCAAACAGTTAAATAAAGCAATTCTATACATTGCCATTAACTTTAAAAATCCATTATTAGACAAATTCAAATTTAACCTCATATTTATAGAAATTTCAGATCAATTTCCAATAAAAATGTAGAAATTAATCAATGCTGCCAATTTGTTCAAACTATTGGAAGAAGAATCTTTGATTATTTTTTTTAATATAGGAACAAATAAAAATAATGCTCAATACATTTGCAAGAAAGAGGAATTTAAAAATTAGTCAATCCTTTTCATGCTTATATTATTAACTCAAACGTAAAGTAACTAATAAAGTAAATGTGTTGAAATTGCTGAGCATTTTCAACACATCATGGAGGTCTGGAAAACTTCCCAAAATATGGAAAACATCCATTATCGTGCCCACACTGAAACCAGGCAAGTCAACCACGGAAAGCAAAAACTTTAGTCCTATCGCCCTCACCAGCATACTTTGCAAATTGATGGAACGCATAATACACCAAAGAATGATTGAGTTCCTCACCGAGAAAAACGTGATTAATTTCTACCAAACAGCTTACAGAAAATTACATTCAACTCAGAACCAGTTATTCTATTTCTGCCAGTCTGTAATTAATGGATTTCAGGAACGATTGCCAAAAAAGACAACAGCTATTTTTCTGGACATGTCTGCTGCCTTCGATTGAGTATGGCGCCAAAAACTCATCACACTAATATACGACTACGGTATTGGAGGACGTGCTCTGACATGGATTAATGACTTCCTGAGGAGGAGAAAAATAAAGATGCGATACAACAGTTGTCTGTCCAAATACACGAACATCTTTGCTGGAGTGCCACAAGGCTCTGTTTTGAGTCCTCTACTTTTTCTACTTTATGTAAACGACATTCACCCCAACCTTGAAAATGGAACTTAAGTAGCCTGTTACCGATGACATTGCGATATGGCACTCGGACAAAAAAAATTGACAGGTCAGAAAAGGCACTACAGAAGTCCCTCAATGGAACTGTCAAATGGACGCAGGATCTAAAGCTAAAAATTAATGTTGAAAAAACAAATTTTAGCGTCTTTTCAACAGACAGAAAGCACATAAAAGTTTTTGATCCTAACTTAAATATCGAAGGAAAACGTATTGTAAAAGCATCCAATCCCAAATATCTAGGAATAATTCTGGATGCCGAATTGAGATTCACTGGGCATGTGAAGACAGTCTCTGAAAGAGCCCTAAAAAAATTGAAAATTATCAGGAGTCTCTGCGGCACTGACTGGGGAGCTTCTGTCAAAACGCTAAAGAACACATATACTTCACTTATTAGACCCATTATGGAATATTCTTCCTCAATATGGGCTCATGCTTCTGATACGGCCTTAAATAAGTTAGAAAGCATTCAAGCGAGAGCTGCAAAGATAATAACAGGAACAGTTTCATCCACCAATAATGGAAAAATAATTAGGGAGTGTGGACTAGAAAGTCTACAAAATAGAAGAAAAGTAAATATGATTAAGTTTACGAACAAAATATGTAGTCTCCCTCCTGAACATATTTCCCGCATTGCCTTTAGAGAGTGGAATGATAAGTCAAGACTGAAACGATCTTCACCCATGCAATACGATTGAGATATCAGGGCAAGTGTTGGCCTTGAACACAACAAATGGGTTATTGTTCAAGAACCCATTTCTTTCAAAAAGCTTCCAATGAACGCCAGCGTTCACATTGACCTTTTGGAGCCATGCAACAAAAATGAACAAAAGGACATCATTAGAAAAAAGGGACTCAATGCAATAGAACAATTTCCAAAAATGGACTTTGTACATGCATACACAGATGGCTCCTCTGACAAAACCATCACCAACGGGAGTGCCGGTGTGTTTTTAACTACTTCGGATGGTGATTCTCACCAGGGCAAATATGGTGCCGGAAACGTAGCCTCTAACTTCACCTGTGAGCTGAGGGCAATTCTGGAGGCACTTAATATCTATAAGGCCCTTCCCGCTTCCAAGCAGGCAAAAGGCCAAGTAATCTTTTGCGACTCAAAGGCCGCCCTCCAAGCAATTCTAAAAGAACATTCTTCTTCCACCCAAGAAATCATCTCTTGTCTTCAAGATCTTCAAATTATTAACAAGACATATGTCCTCCAGTGGATTCCCGCCCACGTTGATATAGAAGATAATGAAACTGCGAAAATATTGGCCAAGGAGGGCAGAGACCTCAACACTAGCTGCTTTGATGTTTCTCTTCAGGATGCGAATGCAGTGGCCAGATATAAACTTAGAGAAAAATCCATTCAAGCCAAACATCTTCTCTCTGAAATAACTGCGAACAGATCTACTATTAAAACCATAACTAGGCTGAGAACAGGACAGCACAGGGGTATGAAGATCAATGGGGAGGGCATGAAGATCTATAGAAGCTGTGATCATTGTCCTGATACACAGTTTACGCCTACTCACATCTACGAGTGTCCGGCTATGAGCGCCAGCCTGAGAAAGATTGGCCAACTATGATAGATCCGTATGGAGACAACATCAAGCAAGTCGCAGAAGAAATTTTCAAAATTCATGGACATATTTAGTTTCGACTCTCATGGACACGACAAAAAATAAGTAACTCAAACATTATCAAAAATAAGGAATTAAGTAAGCTAATAATCAGAGACACTTAATTCCACCAGATTTTGAAAATCTCTTTAAAAAATATACTAATATGCTTACTCATTTACCTAGATAATTTCTATAAAAATCAGCCACTAAATTTGATATTGTGGTTGGTGGAGTTGAAATGTGGTCGGTAATGACCTCTAGAACTCAACCTTATTCCTCGTCAATTCATATTTTTCCGTGAGCCTGCAAGTGAGTCGGAGTAGTCGACTAAGATTATTCATGGATTGTAAAATACAACAACATTGTCATATAATTCCTTCAAAGGGAACTAATTTTTTCTCTCTACAGGTCAAATTATTTCTTCACATCTTAGAAAAAATTCGTGTTTTAAAAACCACCTCAGCTTCCAGTTTCAGTGATAACCTTATTACATTTAATTTCCGTTATTTCAATTTTATTATGCAAAACATTTATTAAGATGGGCTAAAACTAATCAAAAAAAGTAATTACCAACACCTTACGGTATTTTTATGCTTAGTAACAGAAAAATAAAACAAGATGAAAATTTATATTTATGGTAAACAATTTCTAATTTACGGTTAATAGGTATATTTTTTAACTTTATATATCCCAAAAAATTTTCAAAAACACCATTTTAAATCAACTCCTTATTTTTCTCTTTTTTCGCTTTGTGAGGATTTATAGTAATTATAATTGCTTTATGGGATAGTCCTTTAGCTGGAGATATTGGTCCAATCGATTTGATTTGTCCTTAGAAACTTTGGAACTGCAACAACAACAAGCAAAAAAAAGAAGGAGGAGGAGAAGTAAAGAAAAAAAAGAAAAGAAAAAGCACTCTAACCTTAAAATTAAAGTGCTTTTACAAATTATTATAGTAATTTGTAGTTAAATTGCTGTTCGAGTTTCCTTCCCGAAGATATTAACTATTTTGCTACTACTACTTTTGCAAGCAGTCTAAAGATCGTTAGCCTTTAAAATATTTAATTGGTTGTTTCAAAATATTAATTTTTGTTTCCTAATTGCAATCATATAGCGCTTCCTTTAAAAAAAAGATTACATTCGCCCTGTTTACACCATTGAATTATTTTTTTTATTTTATGACCTTAATATTTAATTGAACTGAGATTGCTACAAAGATCCAGTTTATAAAACGATTCAAATATCCATTTTCCCTTTGCATATGGGAAATTCAAAAAAGAAAAGACCAAAATATATGCAAAATTACATAAATATATGTAAGTTCCAAGATTACATCATTAGGTTTTCTGGAATACATTGATTTAGAGCAGAGGTTCCCAACCTTTTTTGAATTGGCGCCCCTTTTCTAATGAATATTTCAATATCTCCCCCCTCCCACTCTAGATAAATAAGAGCGTACATAATGTATGGTGAAAACAAGAATTTAAAAAAAATTTAATAGATAGAATATTATTGGAATTGAAACGTTACTGAATTTCTTCTTTATTTAAAAAAAGAGGAATAAAAATTTTAGCTTACCTGTCATAAGAACAGGCAGGGATTTTGATGATACGAATTAATTCATTATAAACTATTGCTTTCTAAATAAATAAATTTACAGTTTCAGCGTCCCATCAAAACGCATACTTAATTATATTAGCAAGTATTTTTATTCAAATTTCTAACTTAACTAATGAGAAGGTTGAATTTGATGCATTTTAATTAACTTGTTAATATCAGGCTCGATTTCACTTTAAAATAATCGTAAGTGGCCGCGTTCAGTAATATGGAACCGATTTCTCTTTTTCGTTACCAATGTTGCTTCAGCACTAAATCCACGTTCTGCTAAATATGAAGAGGGAATGCTATCTGAAGTTGTTGAACAATCGACCATAATCCTGAATGCAGTTGCAAAATAGACTTTTGCAGCCAAAATTCTTGAATTTAAATTTTAAATCCTCATTTGCCGTCAGTACTATTAGTTCTTATTCTAACTGAGGTGATCCTACTGTGTTGACATTGGAAAAATGACCCAAAACTCAGTCTGGTCTGTCCATGCTTAAAATGTCCTGGAATCTTTCCTTGAAATTATATACTATATTTGGTTAACCCTCTAACGCCACTTCGTACCATATCAACCACCCCTAATTTTCTCTGGGTGTTTTACCGCCCCCCTGAAAGCTTCAAACGCCCACAAGGGGTGGGGGTTATCGCCCACGTTGGAAACCTATGATTTAGAGCAAACTAAATGTTAGCGGCAAGTAAGAAAGTAGATAGTATTTGCTACAATTGTATTTGCGAATAAAGCGTTAAATCTTGATACTGCGCCTCATAATTAAACAATATGCTTAGATTATAAGCTATACAGTACGTGAGATCATGTATTTGAATATGACAGCAACTGAATCAACACCTTACAAACTGCGCACTGAAATGGTTGAAAAAAAAATTCTATTTAGATTAAAATGCATGAATGAATTTAAGTGATTTTTAATATTTTTTTATTTTGAAAAGTTGTGCATCTTAAGTATATTGACCACCACTTATTTTTTAAATTGTTAATATAAGTCCTAATTTACTTATTTTGGTTCTAATAAATATTCTAATTATTTTATCAGTATTTTGGATACTACGTTTACATATGACTTTTATCTAAATGCATTCAATATAAAATTTCTAGGAGAGTATCATAGAGTAAAATGTTTTCATATAGCACAAAAACCTTTTTAATTCTTTCTCTGATACAGTTTAGATAAAAATTGGAATTTATAAATTGAAAATTTTAAGATGTAAAAGAAAAAAATGATTTGAAAATTGAAAGATTTCAAATCTTTTTCTTCTGTGTTCGAATTGTTTATAAAATTTCCTGCTAACTTTCGAGTGAATCAAAAAATTCAAAAATTATTTCTTTGAAATCATTAAACTCTTAATGTAGGATGTATTTAAAGAATAATAAAACAATATGATTTTTCTTATTTTTAAAAAAATTATTCTTAATTAACATAACAATGATTTGCCTGTAAAAAGATGTATTTATTATTACTGAGCACGCCTGTGTGTAAATGTAGTCACTAAATCATTCAGAAAATATTTTTTGTAAAATGCTCTTAAAAATATTTAGACAAAATATTAAGATAAGAAGGGGCAGGAAGATATAACGAAATTAAAAAAGTCAGCAGAGAAAATCTAACTTTTTTAAAATTCATTATGGTATAAAAATATTTTCTGTGCGTTAATATGATTCAAAGTTATTAAAGAAAAGTACCGAAATTTCGGTAAATTTGTAATTAAAAATATAACCTAGATTTCAAAACACCTTTCTTACTCAGTACCCTCTATTCAAAAAGTAACTGCTTGCTGAAATTAGTGACTCTAAGTTCAACAAGTAATTTACAGGAGTTTTTATCGTCCATCTCGCATAATGCAATTTACTGATATGCGAACCTATTAACATTGTCACATTAAAATTAAGCATAATTTTATCTCATTTTTTACAAAGGAAAATTTTTCTGGTTTGATTAACTAATGAAACTGGTTTATTTTTTTATTACAATGAAAAAAATAGTGATGAAAAATAATATTAAATAAAATTAGTGAAGTAAAGAGAAAGGATATCACAACTAAGTTTACATAATTAAAAAATGTATTATTATACATTTATTTTTAAGAAGAAGGAAAAACTGTTTTTGTACGGTAATATTTTTGGAAGTTATTGCAAAAAGACTCCAAATTATTTTGATTTTAATTTGCTTTAAAGTGCTCATATCTAGCCACCAAAGCTTGTCCTTACTGCCCTGTAGAGAGTAACAGTGAAATATACACACTTTTTTATTTTTATTTTGGAAGGGAATAATACATTTATAAAGTTATTGCACCAAAATGCGAAAAATAATCATACAATACCAAACCCACATCACAAAAGCATAAAAAATATTTGTTTATGCAAATTTTGTGCCCCCCAAAAAATTTATTGCTTTCTACGGTTGAGTTTTTTTTTAATAAAAAATAATAATAACAATAACAATGATATTAATCAGATTCCTTTCTGAAAGTTTATAAAAATTTATTTTGTTGAGGAGCCGAAAAATCAGGACTCAAAGTTGCAGGAACACTTGTCATTTTCGAAGTGCAATTTTAATCGAAACAGAGTACAAAACAAAATTGCCTGAAGTTCAATGGAAAAATGAGAATAAATCACCATAAGTGTGCTTTCTTGCCAAATCTCGTTACCCTTAATCATTACAGAATACATGTCTTATTAGCGCCATCTACAGATGCTAACAAGAACAGGGTTTGTTGAGTGAGATAAGAGAATAAGAAATTGTCCTGAATTTAACGTTAACAAAGACGCGTCATAGACAGGATGCTGCTTACTCAACTCCACATGAAAGGCGCATTGACAATTCTTTGTTCAGTTTCTTAAGCAAATACAGCAAATCTTGAAAATCAAACATTATTTATCGATTGAATAATTATCCACCAAGGAAATAATTTCTTTTGTATGTAATAGTTCAAAAAATTGTGAACTTTTATCATAATTTGAAATTATTCAGCTTTATGAATAATAAATAAAAACATCCAAAATATGTTTAATAAATTTTAAAAAGATGGTAAAAATGCTTCGATAACAAGTTAAATTGTAATATTTTTAATAATTATATTACAATTTCAAAATACAAAATCATTGTTCATTTTAATCAGCGAGAAGCTTTACAAAATGGCAACGGTTTCTGGACATAGTTTATTATGGTTTCTGATTGTTTACATTGACTTGTCAACAGGGATACCGGCCTTTGCTGCTTTCTATCCTTCAAACTGTCCCTCAAACAAATAAGTTGTCATCGGCAAATCCATGATGTGATACTTCCCTATAATGTAAAATCATGGCCATTTGATAATAATTTTAGTAACAGTTTGGAATGTCTTAAATTATCCTGTGGGTAACAATTTGTTGGAGTTGTGATTTTTAAAGTTCACTATAGAAAATATATTTTTGTTCATACTCTTATATCAATTCTCTTTTTTTTTTATAAATCAATTTAAATAATAATTAATTGAATACTTTTTCCTACTCTTACTAGGGGTTACAAACGCAAGATAAGTAATTTATTTTAAGCCAAACGTGTGGTACAGTAGCTGTTGCTCAGCCATCATTTTGGTATATAAGAATTTCGATAACATCAACTGATTGCTAATAGTTACCGAATTAATACTTTTAACCATATTTTAATCAGTTTCAAAGGGAAGGAAAAAATGTATTCACTTCATGGCTATCTACAATTTATTTAAAAAATAACAGTTGAAAAACTTCTTTAACTGCTGATTGTCAACAATTATTCCTTAACAGTTCAGTTAAATATACTTTACTGTCTTTTAAAACACATTAAACACTGTTCATCTTCCAAATATTAATTAAAGCATGACTGATTTCTGTGTCAGTGGGAGGGTTTTTTCCCAACACATTTTACCTCATCAGAATCATCAACATCTATTACTTGGTTTTTCTCACAAAAAGCTAAGATTTTACTAATTGAAATCTTCATCTGTAATTATTAGCACTGTGTTTACTCATTTTAGATAAATTTTTATACCTATCAAGTATTTGAATTTTGTCTACAAAACTCTAATCCATTATTTCTTCTTCTTTAAAAAAAAAAAATGCTTACATAATTCAACTGCTAGTACCAGTGGGTTATAACTGCTCAGATTTCAGTCCAGAAAATTAATGAATTAATGTTGATTCATATGTTTTGAATAAAAAGTTTTGCTGATATATAGTTATTTTGTGCTCCCTATAAATTTTGGTATATTGAATTGTATGATTATATAGAATATATAATGCAATTTTATGCATTCTTTTTTAAAACCCAAAATAAATGTATCTGAGGGAAATTCCAGGTGTTTTTATTATGATCGAGATTTTACATTTTCAGTATAAGTTTGGCCTGTTTAATTGAAATATTTATACATTTAAAAGGTACAGATATATCTCATTTAAAATAATAAACTGTTACCAGAAATTTCTATTCCATAACATTTACTTTAAAAAAAGTCTTTATCAAAGTTGTTCTAAAAATATGCAAATTCCCCTTCCAGGGGCAATAGTTTATCTTAAATTGCACTTGGTCCTAAGCACCACTATTCTTACTGTCAGTTGTGTAAAATAGAAAAAAAAATTGCTTATAGTATGAAAATGTATCGAATGGTATAATTCTATTTAAGTATTTGTTTGAAAATACTAAAGATTTGATACTTAATTCACAAAATGGTACTAACCCTTGTTCATAGCTAAACATTTTAATCTGTCATATTTTTTTCCTTCTAAACTTTATTCACTTGGCCATTGGTAACAATTTTGAATCTAATGATATATAGCCTAGAACTGAGTTTCATAAACTATTGATCCTTATTGACTTAAAGCATGGTAGCAACAGACAGTAGATATATCAACTGCAGGTTTCTACTATATTCTACATCTGATATCATAATTTAATAGGATTTAAGTTTAAATATTTAGGACCCTGCATTTTTAATAAGAAAATTTATTTTGTTAACTATTAAATGATGTCTCATGATTCTCTAAAGAATTGGTAAGGATTTCAAAAAGCTTTGAAAATACAAAGAGAAAATTAGTGTGAGATTTCCATAATGATTATGAAAATCTTTATAAAGTGTGACATAGATGCACTTGTTTTCAGAACCCCCCCCCCCCCACCTCCTATATTAGTTAATAAAGAGAGTCAAAAAATGTTACTTGATGTGAAATATTTTATAAAATTTCCTTAAGTTTATATATATATATAAACCAAAAAGTTCAGAATCCAATTATTCTATACTTCTCTTTGATTGGAGTTGTAAGCTCTCCCCCCCCCCTTTCTTTTTTAAATTGCTGTACTGAATAGATAAGAAACATTAAATTTTAAAAGAAAATGCTGGAGGAATTACTGTTATTATATTATATATATATATATATATATATATATATATATATATATATAGTCTAGCCTTAGTTAGCTTCAAAATTAAAATTTCAAGATGCAATATAATTATTTTTATAACTAACATAGAATTAATTTAGTTGTTTTGCAGTATCAAAATGATTGGTGAATCATAAATTGAAGAATACAATTAGAAATTATTCTAATCATCAAAAAATATGAATGTGGGATTTTTGTAAGTCTGTCTATCTATGAACATAAAACAAAATCACTTTGAGTGAGACAGATGAAATTTGAATCATCATTATGCCAAATTTTTTGAATTCTATCAAATTTTAAATGGGATCCATTTACAGGAAGTTTTGTCTTGCTGGCTGTTTAATTATAGGTTATCATAATAACTGTAAAACTTAAAAATCTTGACAGATGAAATCTTTCACATAGTTTTAGAATTTAAAATGTTAATCTATTAAATTTTGTTCCAAATCTTTTAAGGTGTTGACCATCTCTACTTTTGCATGGATGTAAATGTAATAACTAAAAAAATGCATTAACTTAACAAATGAATTAAATTTTGTTCCAAATCTTTTAAGGTGTTGACCATCTCTACTTTTGCATGGATGTAAATGCAATAACTAAAAAAATGCATTAACTTAACAAATGAAATTTGTCATATGATCTGATTACTGCAATTATAGCTCTGTGTCACATTTTCATCTCAACAAAAATTAATAAAAAATGTCCAAAATAAATGTTTGTCATCTGTTTTGTCAAATTTATGATAAAACAGGTCAAATTTAATTTAATTAATAACAACCACAACTTTTTTTTACCCTCGACATTCAATTGCTTTTTTTCATATTGTTGCCATTCACATAAAACATAAATCTGCTTTTTCGTTGCAAAAATCGTTTCAATACAAAGTTGAGTTGTTTCACGTAATATCACAAACATTTTAGAACTTTTAAATTATTTTAGTATAAATATATATACAGGGCCGGCATTCTGTACGAAGCGGCCCGCGTGCAGGAAGCCATTTTGGGACTTAATTTTTTTGTGAAGTAAAAAAAAAAAAAACATACACAAACGAGCACCTATTATTAACTCATGTTTATTTAATTCGTGATTTTGTTTTTGCTAATACGTCAATTACTTAAGAAAAATTTTAAAAATTTGCAATTTCTTTTTCGATGCTTAATATAGCAAGTGAATTTAATCGTTCTGAACACAAGTTGACCGAAAATAATTTATTAATAATGAAAGAGCGCTCAGAATTTGCTATAGTAACTGGCAATGTAAAGAAAAGTTTCAACAAGATTAATACATTTAGAAATAACTCATTATAATTAGTATTTAGTATGTGTTGTAATATGTCTTGTACGTTCTTTACATCTCTTTCATTCAAAATCAAATCCCGTAAGAAACATATTTCTTGGATTAGATTTTCATCTGCATCTTTGTTATCAAACTCTACAAAGTTTTTGGAACATAACTCTAATTCATGTTTTTCTAAAATTTTTATTTCAGTGACTAATTAGAGATCAGAAATAATATTTGGTATACTTTTAAATCTATCTTCTATTTGTACAATAACGGTATCAATTACAGTGTTAAAAAAATAACACGTAAATTCCTCTACCGGGTTTTGTATAACTTCTTCATCTGCTCATTCGGAATATAATCTTTTTCGATTTCGTTTTACTGGAAAATATTCGGAAATTTTCAAATAACTTGCTAGTATTTTTAATTCATTTAAAAATGTGTTACATTTTTTTCTTAAATTTTGGATTTTAGTTTTAATTTTATTGACTAAATTGAAAGACAAGTCAAAAGCAATTGTTTTTGTTTGAAATAGTTTATTGATAGTGTTAATTTTGGATAGTATTGCAAATCAAACTATTAAACATAAAATAAATGGCATTTCTTGTATTGCTTCTAATAAAATTTTACCTTCTCATACCGCTGGATTATCTTTACCTACATCAATAAATTATTCTAAAGCATTACAAGTTTGTTCAAACTGTGTTTAACCGAATCTATTTAGGCTTCCCAACGAGTGACAATAATGGTTTAAGAGTAATGTTTAAATAATTTTGAAGAATTTCCTATCTTTTTATAGATGTGGAAAATAAGCAATATGCGTTGCAATATCCCCCCAAATTTTTTTACAATATATACTACTGGAAGTGGCATTACAAATTAATAAATTACAGGAGTGTGATAAGCAAGGCATATAAATTGGAATTTTTTTTAACAATATATACTACTGTAAGCTGGTAGTATATATTATAATAATTTTATATTATCCGTTAGAACAGGATCGTATTTACTTAATAATTCGATTAAACTTAAAGAATTTCCATTATTAGGCTTCGCTGTTATTTCATGGGTTCCTTGAAGTGGTATATTCTTACAGGCTAAAAATCTAATCACATCTACAATTCTTTGAAATAGTAATTTGAGTCGTGCCTTTTCCTTACTTATATTAACTTGATTTTTTTTTTTATCAATAATCGAACATAAATTTAACCAATAAACAAATTAATATGAAAACTAGACTGTTCATGATTTTGGATTAAATTCGACCGCTTTCTCCAGTTATTATAGCTACCTATGAATCGTGTAGTTTGGTCATTTCCTCTTCTTTTGGAAAACAGTATACAACAAAAACAAAATACGGAGTATTATCGTCTTTGAATAAATTAACCAACTGCAGAGTCTAGTTTCACCATTTGGCATTTTTTAAAGTAGCATGTAATAGAAAATGATCTACCTTCAGCACTTTTAACAAAAACTCCTTTATGTTGCACAGGTCCGATTTTAACAAACAACACTCTAAATTTATCAGTTTTAATACATGGTCGTAAACCAGGTTCATTTGTACTCTCTTGATCATATTTGTTATTGTCATTTTCGTCATTATTTTCTGATTCGGTCACATTTGTATAAACCCGCGATTCTTCAACAATTTTCATCGTTTCAACTTTTTTATTGTTAGACTAAATACTTTAAGCGGAACTTTTTCCCCAGTTGAAGTTTGAATTGTAATTCCTGAAGTTAAGCAATTACTTTGTAGCCAAGAAAACAGATCTACTTGTGACTTTTTGAAGTTTAGTTTTCCTTCTTTTTTCGTTTCTGATAATTTTCTTTTTTTTTTTTTTACACCCAGAAGGATATTTCCTTGGTCTTGGACATCGCTATATCTGACTGTATTAAGCAATTTATAGACTGAATTATCAAATTATTACATGCTATACTTTAAGTTATTAGCTAATAGATGAGGGAAGTGATTGTAAATCTACTTACCTTATATTAACAATATTTTGCATACTGGCACAAGACTGTAGTATATATTATTCGTATATCCAAATCCGGTGACTGCTAAATTAAAACATTTTCGTTTATTCTTTTCATTCCGGTCCTGGCCGGTGAAGCAGTAATGCAATGTGCATTGCTAGGAGATGATGGTTTAATTTATCTCCATTTTACTTTGAGCAACTTTATATAAGCCTACATAGATACACGCATAAAAAATATAACATCAAATGTAGAAAAAAAGCGCACAGCTGATGATTTACAAAACCCAGCCTCAGCGCCAATAAGCCGCGCCGCTCTGTCTTAACTAAGTGGATTTCTTTATTCATAAATCAGTCATCCATCCTCTCTTACAACCAGCGAAATGGGATCAAACGTATACTTTCAGTGAGTGTATAAGTTATTATTGCTCGGAACATTATTTTAATTCTTAATCACGGTAGGGCCCCCCCCCTGAGTGACACTCCAACCTTTTGATTTTACAAAGATATAAGAAAATCAAAATATTTTTTACATTAATAAACATAAGGTAAGAATAAAAAGTGTAAAATTAATTACCATATCGTTAAGATTTTGTAACATTTCTACTACATTTAGTTTTGTCTATTTCGGTACGTTCCGCCCTATTGATTTTTTCTACTTTTGCATTATCCTTTTGGTCATTACATTTATTAAAAATTGCGTAATTGTCTTTTACAATTTTAAACAGTTCATTATTATAAACTTTTCTGTCACTGTTACGTTCTATAAAATACAACGGTTTTATAAGACGTATCAATACTCCCATACCTTTTCTCCTTTGAGATTTCGTTAATTTTTACTGCGGAATTAGGCCAATCTTTCGCGGGAAGTCTAAGCCAGAATAAATATACATTTTTTAATTATGTTTCGTGATAATGATATGACTATTTGTTAAAGTCGCGACACCCCCACCCCACCCCATTACTCTAAAAAGCACGAAACTCATGCGCTAGAGACTAAAAATAGAAATTTGGCCACTCATGTTGTCCTTAGCTTTGAGCATAGTGCGCAGTTTTTATCTGCTTGAGGGGGGATAACACCTTTATTAGGCAGCAGGCTAGAAAAATTCTAAAGAATTACACCTTCTCCTGGTTTTTTTAATAATGTCTGATCAACAATAATTAATAAAGAAAATTTTCAATCAAATAGTCACCATTTAATTATTAATTCACTTGATGCTTCTGTTTCTATCACGTTAACTTCTATTAAATAAATCAGTTTTTAATGTTTTTTAGTATCTATGTTTATGTATATGTTACGATTTAAAATTTTCAAAACATATAGCAAGTTCGAAGATAGCGAATAGACTTTCAATGCTTTTACACTGTTTTATTTCATCAGGAAGAAACAGGCATCTTAAGTACAATCGGGAAAAGACGAGCACACACAGAACTACAGACAGAGGAATGAGGGTAAAGCTCTTGAGCATTTTATCCCTGGTCTTATATACATACCATATTTTAATAGGGAAAATCTTGTTTACTGGGCTTATAGACTATTAAGTTTCTCATAGGGATTTCTGTACGTGTGAATCTCAAAGCATGGGAAACAAGGGGATCTTTTTTAAAAACTTTATTTAGGTCTGCAACTTTTATCAATCACTCACAGCGTGGGAATCACTGACTAAGCATTTTTACAAAGCATTTCTTGAATAAATTAAGTAAATAACGAGGAATTGGATTAGGAAATAAGAAAATATTTTTAGAATAAAGTTACTATGGGCTAAATCAACAATAAACTTTCGAAAATAACCCCTAACGTTAAATCTGTCAGGCCAAACGTCCTCCCGCTGGTGTGGAGTGGTGAGGAGAGGGGGGTGCTAGTTCAGGTGTCGTCTTCGTCATCTGATCTTGGTTCAAAATTACGAGGTCCGTCCCAAAATAGCCCTCGTGTTGCTTTAAACGGGAAGTTAATAAAACTAAACTAAACTCCACGTCATATAGCACAATGATGAGCTATACTCGTCATTGCTATATGGCATGACGAGTTATACTAGTCATGCAACTAAAGATATTGTTGAATATAATAATAAATTTGATTTAAAATTTCTAGAGTATTGAATTCGGAAGCACTTTATTACTTATGTTGATATCATAGATCACTATCATACATCGTTTGATTGTCTTGGTACAAGTTGCGGCCAAACTATTAGTAGTCATTCTAATAAATTCGTTCATTTATTCTAATTTAGCCTGAACATCCGACTAACTAAATGCTAAACATGCAGTGAAATAAACACCTTTTAATTAATAATTATAAATTAGTTAAAATTATAAAATAAACTAAGTTTTCTTAAATAAAAATTAAATAGCGTTTTCACCCAAAATTTTTTATTCTTAAATCTTACTGGATGGGGTTAATTTGGATTTAAGTTAGAGGTTTATATATATATATATATATATATATATATATATATATATATATGTATAATTCTCTAGACATTACTATTTCCTCAAAAAAATACTTTTATTAGCTTAAATATATGCTTTTATTATTAAGATCTGTACAAAATAAATATGAATAATATACGAATAAAAATGACGTGTATGTTAAAATGGATTATCTTCCGAGTTTTGAAATCTTTTTGTTGTGGGAAAGAAACTCTTTCAGTGTGATAATGGCTTTGTAACTATGTAAAGAAGTCTTCTTCTTTTATACATGAGTTTTTTAAAGTTATTTCCTGTGTGACTTGTAGAATGAATAATCTTAATTTGTTTAGTTTTATACAGTTATAGCTGAATTTGCTGGATAAATAATGTTAAATGAAACTACCACAGATAATTTGGCTTGGCATAATTTTAATTTAAGTTTTTGGATGTAAAGCAAATACTGTTTGATTTGAAATGGAGCAAGGATTTCGCACATATTTTGCTGTTGTTTCAGGTATGTTGCTTATAAAAGGACTAAATTGTAGCTCTACTTATTTGCAAAAACCCACATGCTTAAAAAATTATGTGTGGGAGAGAACGAAAGATTATTTTTTGTTATTATTTTTAAATTGATTTGTTATTATTTTTTGCAATATAAACTTATTATTATTATCTATTAATAGTAGAATTTGAAGTCCTGTTCCAATCAGAACATACCTGATATTATACACCAATCAGACCATATACCAATCAGAACATACTGGTGCTCTCAGGCAATACGAATTTATACTATGTTCTAATTCAGAGATCTAAAAAATAGCTTATAATTGTAAAATTTGTATTCCTAAGCCAATAAAAATGTACTGTTTATATCAGATCATAAATGTATCTGGTTAGGAGAAGACTGTTGCTATGATAAAACATAACTTAGAAATCGTTTAATAAAAGTCAAGTACAGTCTCCGTCTGTCTTCATGTTTTCACGCATTCTCAAATGTGGACCAGTCTATCTATTAGAATTCGTTGAAATATGTTTCAATATCTGATGTATAGTATGATCTATGCAATAAACCAGTAGGAGTTGTCTTACAAAGTGTTCTTACATATTTTCTAATAATGGTTTTATCTGCCCTCCCCATATGAAATTTATTTCGTTGTGGACAAAACAATAAATATACTGATGTTTATATTTTTATTTTCCGAGTCTTACACTTTTTTGTGCGTCATAATATAGCAAGGTGAACTGAGGCTATGCCGTTTTGATCTATTTACCTTTGCCATATTTTACCTGAGTAACAGCGAACTCTCTAATAATGCAGCGCTCTATTATTAGCGCTTTGAAATGCTATTTTAGAGTACTTTCCAATTTACTTTGCATTTTTTTTTGTTATGCAACTTACCAAAACATCAAACAAGTAATATTTAAAAAAAATATTATAATAATAATTCTTTTCCTATTTAGGTCATGAAAGAAAAAATTATTTTAGTTATTTTTTATTAAATGATTATCAAAAAATTATTAAATATAAAACAAATTGTGATTTTCGCAAGAATTGAACTCGCATTGTTCATTTTCATGTGAAAAGTATGAAATCCTTGCATTTTACCGATTGAGCTGCTGCCGGTTGATTTCAATTTTCATTACAAACTGCTAAAACTCTATTTAAAGTATTAAAAATTAATTTAATTTAATGAATGAATTAATATTTAAAAAAACTGTAGTAACTTTAAGTCCCATCCATTGCAACTTTTAAAAAATGTATTTGAACTTGAGTGAATAAATAAAAAGTATTTTATTAACGAATGAAAATTTGATCAAGATATATAAATAAATAAACATAGGGAGAGTTTTTAACTAATAGTAGAAATTACAAAATACCCAGAATATCAGTATGATTCTAGAAATATAATCTTGCCTTCATTTGAGAAATGACTGGGTTGAATGACCCAATGATACTGCAGTAAACTTCCTTCCAAAAACTAATTTCGATTTTACATTTTTTCCCCCCCTTGAGAATTAGGTATTCATCTTTGTGTATATAATTAGTTCTCTAGAATACTTTTTTTTTAAGTTTTAATTTTTGCTGATTCATAACTTTTCTGATGTTTTTTAAACGAATATGGTTGTATCTGCATAATTCCTTTGATATACTGCTGATGAATATTAATTGTTACCTTGAATCTAAAGCTGATCATAAATTAATTATTGGTCAGTCAAAACTGATGTTACAGAATATCTTTCAGTGTCGGGATCTAACTTGATTGTTTATTTCAGAATGTATCCTTCGACCATCTAAATGAAAAACAGAAAGATAAAATGTATAACTTTTTAACATATTTATTTTTTGAATAGCAATAATAATTCTCGAAAATTTAAATTTTTTGCTGCAACTTGATGAGAAAATAAAAGTAGAACTTTGTGTGCAGTATTTCGGGTTATGTTTTATCAGGGCATTTTAAAGACTAATGCAAGACATTTTATCGAATATAATTCGGTTTTGTAGGAATTTTAAACCGATTTTGCTTAATTAGTCGTTAATTGATGATTCAGTTTTTTTTTTTTTTTTTTTTTTTTCATCACGGTGAAGATTTCTTATGTCATTCCATGAATACATAAAATTTACATATTGAATCTATGTAAACTATTTCTCTTTTTATCCTTTAGAAAAGATGGCTTATATGAAACCTTGAACGACCACTGATATGTAAGTGAATTCACTTGTATTTTGTTAATTCTCAAATGTGATAAGATCCGAAATATATATATATATATTTCAGGAATTATGATTTTTTTTTTTTTTTTTTTTTGCAAATTATTAAAGATATGTTTTTTTTTTAATGTTAAAAACAGTCTATTGTTGAATTTTGAAAAATATTCCTGCACTATCGAATTAAATAAATTTTTAATTGACTAGGTCTAATATTTTTCAAAGTGAAATAAATAATTACAAAAATTTGGTTGATTGAAATATGTTGGAACATTTTTGTAAATTACAAAATTCTAATTAGACCACAATTTTTAATATCACATCAACAATATTTTCTCTCTCTCTTCCTCTCTCTCTCTCTCTCTCTCTCTCTCTCTCTCTCTATATATATATATATATATATATATATATATATATATATATATATGGTATTTGTAATGACAGTCGCTTTAAAATATTGTACTGTATTATGATGTATTATATTTTTGTCCTCTTTACATATATTAGTTGTGAGTGAAATTGCTTTACATTCCTGTGTATTGTGAATTATTAATATGAATTCTGAATTATTGTGATTATTTTTAAATAAAGTTTTGAAAACACTGTTTACAGAATTTTCATTTTCTTAACCAACGTTGCATAAACTCTTTTCAAGAATGTTTTATTATGCATACCAAATTTGAAGGAACTGGTCAATTTATCCATATTCTGCATAAAATATTTCGAAAGGAAAATAAATTAATTCCCGAAATAAATTAAACCCGAAAATTGTACCCCGAAATGTATGAATTTTCCATTTTTATGTTATTAAATTTTTTCCTGCTCTAGCTCTGCCATTAACTGGGCTAATATATCATTACTTTGCTTTTAATATTTTTGATGAAAAATGAAATGTATCTAAAAAATAAAAACTTTAAATAGCATTTTTTCTATGTTTATTTTTTTTTTCTCGTTTTAATGTTTTCAATATGCTAGAAGCTCTTCCCCCCACACCTAAAGCTATAGTACAGGTTCTAAATTTTTTGACCGTTTATCATTATGTTTATGAAGAAGCTGTTACTGCATTAAATATTGAAATTATTTTTTTATACAAAAGCAAATATGAAATATTATTCAATTCTTTCGTTTCTTGTTCTTTCAGAAAAGCATTTAATTTAATATTTGATGTAACCATTGGTTAAGTGGTTATAATTAAAGTAATCCAAATCAGATTTATGTAGAGAACTTCTCAATGGCGTAATTTCTTGAAACTTATTATAAAGTTCTTTGAATCATGGGGAGAAAAAATCTGCAATAAAAATTATTAATTCGAATTCCATCTATCTGGTGAGAAGATAGCACATAAGAAACAAAACAAAAAAGCACAGACTTCATACAAAAAACTTTATATTTAACTACATCATTTATTCAACAGGCTTTCCATTTGCCTGAATCACATGTTAAAGGAGTGTTCAAAAACTCTTAAGTGTTTATTGGGGAACTGCAGCAACATGGCGTATTTTCAAAGCAGATAAAATTGATATGTCAATGTCTCCATTGGCATTTCCGTAATTTTTCAGCCCCTTTGTTATCACCTCCTTTTCTGGGGGGAAGGGGAAAATCCTATTTTCCTGAAATTTTTTTATAACACATTCTTAAAATTTGCTGTTTATTTTAATAAAAATGATATACTTTTGAAAAATAATGCTAATAAACTAATTAATCAGCTATATAGAAAAAAATAATATTCACAACAAATAAATTTATAGCAAATGAAATATAAATCATTAATATTTTGAATAAAGGAAAATAAAACAGAAATAATTATTTTACTATTCATGACAGCTAGCTAACTTTAATATTTACATGCATGATACATAATGATATATCTATCTTTCCAATTTTTTTAGCTACCTTGTAATTGGTAATAGCCGGGTTCTGGTGTTTATTGTGGAAGCATCATCTAGTCTTGTGGGGGCAGCCAGTTTTGTAGTAGTGAGTTGGCAGTTGGATACAGCTAAAGCGAGGAGACAGTGGAGAATCACAAACGTTTGTATGAGGTCGTATAGTGAAGCTACGCAGATTCCCTCCTTCTGCTCAATTCTGTCTGGTCGCTTTGTGTGCTGTGGTTGTTTTTACTACCAATTACTACTTGTGGGATACTGTTTGTTGTCGTGGGCTGCTGTGTATTTCCTGTATTTGTCTCGGCTGTATATTTGTCGTCTTGTTAATAAAAGTCGTCGTGTGCCACTAATGGACTGTTTATTTCATCGACCAACAAATCAGAAAGAACCCCGAAGTATCCGTAACAATGTATGCTAGTCTTTTCAATGTCTAATAATTCCTATGTTATTTCTGCGTTAAAGAGACTCGTTTGAAAAAAAGCTCAAGCTCCAAAAAAGATAATTGCCCCGAAAGATACCAAACAGGTTGGGGCAGTCACATAAGCAAAGGAAGGCTCTTTGTTAATAATTTATTCTTGCAATTAATGATAATGGCAATACAGATTCTCTCTCTCTCTTTCATATGACTTTTTTTTACTTGTATCTGAAATAAATGCAGTCGCTGCAAATAAATTTGTGTGAAGGTTAAAGCAAGGTATTTTAAACTTCCTGAGACACCAAAGGAAGCGTGTCCTAATAAAAATATTAATAAATCAAATACTATTTTAACATTTTCGCATTCAAGATTTAAAATATTAAGAGGAATTTTTAAAATAAAATTACACAAGCAAGAATTTTCTCTATAGATTGTATTTCTTAGCTAATGCAAAAAAGGGCAAAGTATTTTTAAATTACTTGTATGGACAATAGAAGAAGTTTTTAAAAATTAGTGTTAAAAAGATATCTTTGAATTGATATACATTGAAATTGTATTTGAATTTAATTGCTGTAAGGGACTACTAGCACTTTTAGCTTCTAGCAAAAATATTAGACATTCATAAAATGTCTTAAAGCAATTTCATGGAGAGGAAAAAGTACTTTTTATCGCATTTTTAAATGGTTACATTCATTAAGCATTTGCCATCTTTAAATATTCCGTAATTGGTAATTCAAATTAATGCATAACATCTAGATTAGTTTTATATAAGTTAATAATTTTTCAGAGAATATATTTGCTTATTTAGAAGTTATAAATATGAAACTGTTTATAACAAGATTTTTTAAATAAGATTACAATAAGATATGTTGTTATTGCAACATATTTTTAACCATCTTCATTGTGAAAAAACATATCTAGCTTCATCATCTTGAGTTCAGCCTTGACTAATGTAAACAAGTTAAGCCTCAACTTTTATCTCAGTCTTGATCATTAAGTGTAGATGAAGACTGAAAATTTAGAAGTAAACATTTCACCAGCCAATGAAAAAAAATCCAGTTCATAAGTGTGTAAGGTATTTTAGAATAAACATTTTATATGTGGTTGAGAACCATATGAAAATGTCAATAAATGTGAAAATTGACAGACACAGATGAAATCAATAATAAGAAAATTATGTGAATATAGAATTTTTTTTTCAATGACAGGAGTTTCCAGTATTTCATTAAATATTAGTCAGAAATTTTACAGACAAAAAAATTAGTTGATAAATGTAATGTTTTAAAACTCTATAGGGCAAAGCTTACAAAAACGTGACATAATTTTAAATAGCGACAGCGAAATCTTCATTCTAAATCTTAATCGTTGCAGAAAAATGCATTTTCAAAACTATCGCTTACAAGTAAAAAAAAAATATTGTACTTGGATGAATGCGCTTTTGAATAAACTATGGTAAGCAGAGCATGACTAAGACAGGGGCATGCGGGGTAATTTCCCCGGGCCCCCACATCAGAGGAGGGGGACAAATCAAATACAAAGTTTATTTTACATTTGCTTCTTTAATGAACCTTTTTAAAACAAAATATCAGTACAATGTAAAATTCGTCAGTTTTATGTTAGCTTCTTCATTTATCTATTGTATGATTACACACAAAAAAATCTGTATTTCGTAAATACATGTCTTTCTAGGGTGGAATTCAACTAAATTTTCACAGTGGGGGGTCCCCAAGGATTTTTTGGCCCGGACATCAATTAAGTTAAATCGGGCTCTGATGGTAAAAAACGAAAGACTACTAAAAATCAAACGAAACCTTGTTGCTTACAATTGTTTTGCCGGCGTCCTGGTATAAGGATAACGCGTCTTCCCCGTGATCTGAGCTTCCTGGTTTGGGCATGGTTATTCTCTACCCTGTGCTCTATCTGTGAGGTGTGTAAAAGTGCCCCCAACCCTGTAAAAAGGAGTTGTGCAAATGAGTGTGTGAATGTTATCTCCATATGAGATAAAGTCAGACTTCTGCCCTTGTGGCTGCGGGGTCTTTATCCTCAGAAGCTACTGCACCCCTCTTTCCTCGATCTCTTGTCTTCGTTTGAACTGGTATTCAGTCAAAGGGGGATAAGCATCAGCAATTGTTCTTCATACTTAATTTTCGGTGCACAGGTATCTCTATATGAGATATTCGCTATCTTGAATTGCATTGGAATAAACTGACCCATCTGAAACTATTTTCAATTAGTTGGGAGCCGAGAAAACAAATGGCTTTTTTAAAATTATTTTTTACTATATTATATTTCCATTGTTATAATTCTAGTATTCTGCTTTTGTTATTTAATTAACCAGATCTATCTGCTGGTCTTGAATGTGGTTAGCAGAAAATTAATTCATCACTTTCAAAATCGTGAAAATTTTGATTGCAAAGATAACGATAGAATGGATAAGCTTGAGAAAATTTAAAACATATAACGCTGGGACAATTATGCTTGTCTCATGCTGATTGAAATCTTATGCAAATTGTAGATCCACTAAATTTTAAATGATGCACATCTGCCTCAAAACTAAGCTATGCAGTTTTCCTAAAAGAAAGATTTCACTAGACGCCTAATATGCACTACTATTAAGTTTCTATATTTAATGTAGCTATAATTAATGTAGGTATTCTAGCCAAAACAGTTAACATATGCATACAATTAAAGAATGATTTGTACCTTGGAATGCCAAATAAGTATTTTGAACTTTTAGATAACACAAAGATATATTGACTACGAAAACATCATTCTAAATTATTCATGCATGTTTTATAATACAATGGTAAATTATAGAAGTTTAGTTTAGTTTTATTAACGTCCCGTTTAAAGCAACACGAGGGCTATTTTGGGACGGACCTCGTAATTTTGAACCACGGTCAGATGACGAGGACGACACCTGAAGTGGCACCCCCTCTCCACACCACACCACACCAGCGGGAGGACGTTTGGCCTGACAGATTTAACGTGCAAGAGACCCCCTCACTCGACGGATCTTCGGTGGAATCAAGTCTCGAACCTGAAACCCTCTGGTTCCGAAGCCGAGACCTTACCACCAGGCCACCGCTGCCCGGTAAATTATAGAAAGTTACATTGTAAGAAATTCATAAAAATATAGAGTATTCATTATCAGGACTTTCAAATAAGGCCAGCAAACATTTCAAGAAATTTCATTTACTTGGATATTTTCGTGAAACGGTTGTTGATCATAGGGAATATATTGCAGCTCAACGTTGAACAATTTTTATTTTTATTTATTCCGAAATCAGATTCCGCATTCACAAAACTGTGCAGCAGATCGTTGATGGAATCGGGTTTCGAACCTGAAATATATGGCAGGAAACTGAGCCTACCGCAAAGCCATTACAACCCCAAGGAGATTTCGATTTCGAATCGAATGATCGCGAATTAGAAATCAAATTTAACCGGAGGTCCGATATGTAGTGGATTTGACACGCACTAAGTATCTTATCATGAGTTAACACCCTCAAGTTCATACGGAGCAGAAAAGTGAAGTGCCCGCACAAATGTTGCCCACTTCATCTGGCCAAGACTGTAGCTATATGGTCCAGCTTTCTTGCAAAACTGTTAGTTATTCCTCTTCTAAGTTATATATTTTTGTTAATTTTTCATCTCCTCCCCATCTGGAAAAAAAGTTGTTGTTCTGGAAAAAAGTTCTTTTTACACTTTTTGTTGTTGTTGTTGTTTCACAGATTTAGAAACTTTTATAATTTTATAAGTAGTTTTAATGAAAATGCCACATCTTTGAAAAATTATATCTCAATTAGTCATTTTGATGAAAAATTCTGTCAATAAAGTGTGACAGTATTGACAACAAATAAAACACTAATTATCAATATTTTCTTAAAGATTGAGCTTAGATGCCTCAAATGTTCTGTAAGCAGCGCGTAAGTCTCATAATTATTTTTACGACGAATTTGCCGCCGTCTTGGCATAAGGGTAGAGTGTCTTCCCCTTCATTTGGGCGTCCTGGTTCGGGTATGATTTTTCTTCTGTGTTATATCTGTGAGGCGTGTAAATGTACTCCCTTGTAAAAAGGGAGTGTTCATGCGAATGAGACACGTGAAGTAGCTAAGTCATACTTTTGGCCTTAGTTAGGGCTGCTGAAAAAGCAATAGACGCTCCCTCGGCTTAAATCGCTAATAGATAACTGTCACTGGCTTTATAAAGTGCCATAAGTCACAACAACGACGACGATGAATCTGAATAGAATGGTAATAAAACAAAATCATTATCTCATTGTTCATGACAGCAAAGGAACTCTGATGTTTGTGTGATGTATAATAAAGGCCTCTTCTATCGTATCCATTTTTTAGCTGTCTGGTTATTCATAATAGTTCGAAAATTACTAAAACTTTAGTGGAGAATCAGCAAGGGAATTTACTTTATTTTCCTACAAAATAATGTAGATCTAGTTGACGTTGAATACATTTGAAATGCTGATAAGGATAAGATTTAAAGTCTGATAAAAGTAATTAGCAATTGATTAAAAGAACTAATATCGGTTAATTTTATTAAAATTCGGGTTGGGTCATAAATTATTGCAGATTTATAAAAATAATTCCAAAAAAAAAAGGAGTAATGCTCTGAAAACATTTTAGTTTGCTCAAATACGGCCAGAACACGAAGGTTTTTTTTTCTCCCATACTTAAAAATAAATGATTCCAAAAGTAACCAAATAACAGCATAGAAACGGTAATTAGGTTTTTTTAAAGATGGGTGACAAAAATATTTTGTAATTATGTATATATTATTGTTTTATAAATAACTTAGCATGCTGCGAAAAATATGTGAAAAATGAATTACTTGTATATTCAACATGTATTTATTTCTATGTGTATATTTATTTAAACTCAAAAACGAATGCATTTAATTAAAAAATAATCATATTTGGAATTTGAATTATTTTATATTCATTTGTAAGGACATGCTCTTATCGCAATCAAACCAATTGCAAACAAATATTCCTTTTAAAAAATTTTAAAAATTACAATTTAACAAAACTGTCTTTTACAGTGTGTTACTATAGATATTCTACGAATAACTTTTTAAATTATCGTTTTATTTAGACAACTATTACAAATTTAGAAGCATTTGGAATTATATAGTTGTATAAGCTCTTTTAGTATAACCAAAAAGTTTCTATGTTACATATATTCATTATTTGTCATCAAACTGCAGTCTTTAATATTTCATTCGAAAAACGATTGTAGCTTAATAAAGAGGTTCCAAAAAAAAAGACATTTTACACTTAAAGAAACTAAATTGACACAATTTATTTATTCCGTTGATTTATTGTGGATTCACATCATTTGATACAGCAAAACAACTCTTCTTAGCATGCACATATTTGCATGTACAATGCAAAAGAATGTTGATGACAGTTTCTTGTGTTTTTATTAAATTTTTAATAACCAGATTTTAGTTAAAAAATAATTGTTATGAAATAAAGTATAATAAATCAGATAAGCTTGGAAATTTATTGACGATGAAGTAACAATCGGACGATATAATATGCTTATTTCCTGAAATATTCGATGAAATTTGGATAAGAAAAAAAAAAAAACCTCCTTTTGCCATATTTATGCAAAATATAGTTGTTCCAATTTTCTTAATAATTCCACTTACAGTTAATCGAAGTAAATGAAAGTAAGAATTAAGTTTTTCATTGAAAAATAATAACATTTTAGCTGAAAGGCAAAAAGAGTCGTCAAATGTGCTACTTCTGTACTGTCCTCTCATCAGTTATTCTGCCAAATCTAGTCCATACTGGAATAACTCAATAACAAACAGCATAGACTTAATGGACTACAATTGAATCAGATCTCTCTGGAAGTCTGTCGACCTGAAATCGTCGACATCCGCTGCATTGACTTCTTAATAAACCGACAAAAAATAATCGCCAAGATCTTGTTGGTTATTCTGCCGAACATAGCGTAAATTAGACTGAATCGACGACCTTTGAATAGATGCCTGACAGTTCGCCGACATGTGTGGCATTGATTTCTTAAGGGACGAAACCAAAATTAATTGGCAAAATGCGTAGAGGCTTGCGTGCAGAAAATGGCATCTTGGGCAAATACCAAAACAGAGCTCCTCCCCCTTTTTTTGAACTGCAATCCTTATATTCCCCTCTTCGGAAACTGTATGCCGGAGGGGGGAGGTGAAGTGGAAAAAGAAATTAACTGTTAACATTTATGAATAAAGTATTTTTGAACTAATATGATCCAGCCACCGATTGAAAGACCTTGATTATCTAATTCAGATGTATCTGATAAATTCAATCAATCTAACAATATCCTAAATATGATTCCCAAAATTAGTTATCATTATTGAAATTAAAATCATTGTTTCATCAAACTTTTAAATGTTTTTTCTTCTGTTAAAAAGGATTACTCAGTCTGAAATAACTTTTTAATCATAAATTTTAGTTTACTTTTAAACATTGAAAAGGTAGTTAGTGATATTGTAGCTTGCGAATATTAGAGTTCCTTTTCTCTTTCTGAATAATCTACATAAAAGCCAGTTTCTGTTTCAGGTTTCAATCTGTCATGGATATTTTATTAAATAAACATAAATTATTTATGAGCTTTTTCATAAATTCTAAAGCATTTTTTTTACTGGACATTTTGTGAGCAAATAATAGTTTCTCTTGTTGTAACAACTAAGGTATCTGTATCTATTAATTTGTTATTCATTCATTTATTTTAAAGTTTTCATTCATTTATTTTAATAAAGGCAATTATTAAAATAACCGTAAAAATCTGCCGTGACTTTAGTGGTTTAAAATTTGTTTAAATCAAGGATCAACATTTTTATGTATAACACAATTTATATTTGTTGCAGACCTTTCTTTTTTTCTTATTATCATCATAAAATAATTTATTTCAGAATTATATTTGACAGGCGTTTTTTCATGCAAATGAGTAATTTAAATAGCTACTAGGGTTTTTTTTCTCTCCCTTCCCCATTTTATATATATTTAAATGTGCATTTGATAAAGTAATTTTACTCATTTTGAGAGCAAAAGCATTCCCAGCAATTAATATGCTCTTTGATTCTAATAAAGGTGTTTTAGAATTCTGAAGTACATTTTTATAATTATCATAATATTTTATTAATTGTTTTATTATCGTATATAAGCGTTGTTCAGTTATAAACAAAAAAAAAAATTTCATCGATTTTTGCATGTTTGTAACATAGTATTGTTAATTTTTCATTTTAGTCTGATGGATTATATTCAGTGGTTTTTGTCCAAAACAATAACAAAACACAACAACTACTTAATAAACAATAACTTAATTAACTAAGAAATGGAGACTTATTTAAAACTTTTTTTTTTTTGCTTGACCAAATCTTAATTAAACTTACATTTTATCTCTTTAACATCCAAGCACTTTTCAAGCGGTACTCTTTCTGATATCCAGACTTTCTGGGTGTTTCTCTGGAAGGGGATAACAGACATAGAATCTATTACCCCCCCCCTCCGGCAGTACGAAGTAATAAATCTGTCGTCGCTCTACTTTGAATTCTATCAGCCTAAGAAATTTATTCTATTGTACTTATATTTTTTTAGTGGTAAGTGTTTCCCTCGTTATCTTTTTGGGGTATTTTTTTTTATTACAAAAAAAATGTGAAATGTATTCTATATAAATTAGAAAAAAAGTTTTTAAAGGGTTTTTTTTTCCTTCCTTTTAAGTTTTATATTAGACTTCCAAATCATTTAAATAAAAAATAGCATTTTTGTCAATTTCAAAAACATCTTTATTTTTCAATACACTTAAAAATTTTTTTTCCAAAATCAAATAATATGTCATATATTACCATGGATAAATTTTTTACATAGTAATGCAGGAAATATATTGTGCATATATCAAAGTAAATAGTATATATATTACATAGTACAGACGTTAGTCCAATTCAGTAATAGACGAGATAATGTTTTAAACCTTCATTGAATACCGAAATAAAAACATCCGTTGTATAAAAAAAATTTAGAAAACAACACTTTTTGAAAGACATTTCGAAAATAATACGCTCTCTCAACATTCAGCTAGGATTTTTTATTATGTTCGGTATTGCACACTTTAAGTATTCTTATTTTTACATTAAGTCATCGAAAAAGAATGTGGGATAAATATACATTCCAAAAATGTTGCAAATCTTTATTTTGCAACTCATTTTTATTAATCTTTTAAAATATAACTTTTAAAATTTTTGTCAAACTAATAGAATAATACATTGAGTCAAACGTTATATATCTCATCTATCAAAGCAATTTGACAGATGAGATAGCACATTCTTAAAACTTCATTTAAAACTGACTTACAAAAGTTCATGAAATAAAATTGGGGGAAAAAAATTACTCAGCGAAATACATTTCAAAAATACTTTCCTTCAGTTTTCAGCCTGAATATTTTACTAAAACATTCATCGCTATTACATTCTTGATAAACAAAATAAGAAGATTTAATACATTTACTATTACATTCATCATAAATATGACTTTTTAAGTATAAACTATCTTGTTGAATATCTGATTTTAGAATTTTATTTGAAGTTTTCTATGGTATTGTTAGGAAAAGATAAATTTTTGAACGAAAGTTTCATATTAAATTTCCCTAAATTTATGCATAAGCGAATCTCGCAAATTTTTGATATTAAGTAAATTATCTAATATTTTTGACTATTCATCTCAATCTTTTTCGTTTATCTGATCATCATTGGTTTCATTTTCTGATTCTTTGTTTCGATTAATTGATAAATCAGCTGAAGTATCCTTTTTTCACCTACCCTCGTCTTCACTGAGAGATCGCTGTCGCTTTCATCAGCAGCAAGTAAAATTGCTTTGATTTCTTCTTCAATGAGTTCAGGATTTCATTTTACTCATAATGAAAAAACAACTGTTTAAAATACAAAATTTATTCTGATAATCCAAAACCCCGATTCACTGTACGTACAATGAAGAATAGAAATTCACAACTGAAGAGAAATTTCAAAATGGAATTCGTAAAAGGAACTCAGTATTTTTATAACTTATCTCATTCTATAAAGGGAAGGAAGGGAGAAAGCTCCCAATATTTTTCGATCTTTTAATACTATTTGAAAACGGTAGTTTGTACTCGATATCAAAAATTCCGACGCTGCTTTGATGATAGAAGATTCTAGGAATATAAAACGACCTGAGCCAGCCTTCTCTATGAAGGTGCCCGGGTGCAAGAAGCCATTTGGGGCCCTAATTAATAGTGAAGTTTAATAAAAATACAAACACGAACACATATTATTAATACATGTTTATTTAATGTGTGATTTTGTTTTTGCTAATACATCAATTGCTTCAGAAAAATTACAATTTTTTGCAATTCCTTTTTCGATGCTTAATATAGCAAGTCATGTAAGCATTCTGAACACATGCTTGACCGAAGATAATTCTTAATTAATTTTAATTTACTGAAAAGCACTCAGAACTTGCTGTAATAACTGGCAACGTTAAGAAAAGTTTTAACTCAATTAAAACATTTAGAAATAACTCATTATAATTATTATTAAATATTTTCTTTTTCGCGCTCAGAGGAATATTTCCTTGGCATGGACATGGTTATATCTTCCTTAGTTCTTTTCATTCAGGTCATGGCCGGTGCAGTAATGCAATGTGTTGATCATTTAATTTATCTTTATTTTTCTTTTTGTTTGAGCAATTTAATATAATCATACATAGATGCACGCATAAAAAATTCTACACTAGATGCAGAAAAAAGTACATGACTGATGATTTACAAGTCCATTTGAACCCAGTCTCGGCGTTCCGTCTTAACATGTCTGAAGGGGATTTATTCATAAATCACCCCCCCCCCCTCAGATGGTCGGTCCTGAAAACAACTGACCATTTAGTGAGAAAATTGCGATGTGAATAGGCCGTAGTGTCATTGCAATAGTTTGTCTTTATATCATTACAGTGGTCTTAATATTGAAAAGAACTTTCGATGCTTATCCGAAAAATAACGTGTCGGTATCCTTTTATATCATTCATCTTTACATAGAGCTTCAGTGGAAAAATTCTTTTATAAATAGCCATAAAATCTTTCCAATTTGAACTAACAACAAATGAAAATAAAAGCTAAAACCCTTTCAAAATACAAAACAGGCACCACCAACCTATTGTGAGAATCTCTCCTCAACCCCTACCGCCTTAAGACTCAAAAGCCGCGACCGTTGGATATAACATGGACTTCCTGGGGTGCTTAGTACAATAACCAATTTTAAAACCCATCTCCCCTAAAACGGCTAGCAGGAGACCGAATCTGACCCACTTAGAAGATCACCCGAGGAAAATTTTCAAAACGTCCCACTGGAATTGAGAGGGTTATAGGAGATCATCCTGTTTGCAAATTTGAATATAAAAGCCCATTGTATTCACTGTTAAACATTCTATTCATTTTGTTTATGTATCAAAATACAGTTCCAACACAGTGATTTGTTCTCATTAATGGTATTTCCCTTTTTTGAAGAAAGAAACTATTGTTTTCAGTATAGCTCACATTAAATAATTTCAGTAATAATTTACATTTGGCTGACATTGCTAAATTAATTCAGTTAATTTGATGGATGAACTAACTGTAATTTTAAATTAGTAGGTGCTTATAAATATTTACGTAAATATTATCACACATTATATTATATCAAAGGTTCATTTATTATTAATGAGCATGTTTATCATTTTTTTGTTATCTACTTGAATTTTTCTTTTAATAAAAGATATCAAGTGCCTTAAAAGATAATTAGGGTATAACGTTTGTTATATGATTTACAAATGAAAATCAAGATCCCTTCTCATAAAAATTCTAGAGCTATAGCGATAAGGTCCTATGTTATGCTGATATTTTTACTTCGTACTCTCAAGAAGGGAGCTAGAATATCTTGTTTTATCCAATACTTTTAACATGATTCATTATAGTATGGCGATATCTCTGCCTTTGCTTATTAAAAAAATATTCAAACCATCTTGATTAGATTGTCAATGTCAATGATAAAGTTTGGGCAAGAAAGAAATCTCCATTATAATTTTTAATCATGTAAGTAATCAGTAAAAAATACAAATAAAAAAATAAAAACGTACTTTTCACTTAAATGCAACCAATTTTTTTCTCACTTTCCCCCTCTCTAATAGGGCACTTGTCCCACCTTAGGAAAATGTGCCAATTTATTGTCTTATTACCTATTTCGCCAAATGCAATCATTTTGCTAATGTACGTCATTACTTGAATATTTCAGTTGTTTATGACATATTAAATTCACTATCGGTTTTAAATCATGATTCATTATTATCCAACACCCCACATCACCGTTCTGAAGACAACTCCGGATGACACAAAATCTCCCCGACGGTTGGAAGAGGGAGACAGCCATCTGCTCCCCTTCCCTGCACCTCTATTGTCCCAGCATATCCCAGGGTGACCTACCATGAAAGACTGCCTTGTAATTTCAGAATCTCTCTCTCTCTTTTTTTTTTTTTTTTGTCCTACTTGTGGAATGAAAGAGATGTGAAGGTAAGGGCTTGTAAAGTAACAATTATGTAGATTTTTAAAATTTATACTTCTAGCATTTTTGCTTATGATAATCATAGACATTTGCCATTAATAAAGAGCGGACAGCCGAATATTGTAACCCTGACAAGAAGTTTATACTCAGCCGAGACCTGTAACTAAGAACCATTTATCAAAGAGCTCTATTGCGCATAATATACATAGTAGAAGTAAGCTTTGCCTAAAATGCAGTAATAAAATGAGCCTGAGGTTGAAACTCTCCAATTCCTTGAATGTAGTTTATTCTCGAACTGGTGTTATCAGAAAATGTTCCCTTTGTAAATTGATTGATTTGCCATTATACTGCCTTAAATTAGAAAAAAAAGGCATTTTATTTGTTATTTAAATTTTATTTATTTCACCTTTTTATAGTTCAATTATTAAACATGGTTGGGGACACGGTATCTTCAGTTTTAAATGAAAGGTTAAATCATTGGCCATAAATTAATAGGGAAATACACAGTGGCGGTTCTCTGAAAAAACAATTGACCAGATCCACTAGGATGAGAAAGTGCCGTGAGCAGATCAATTTAAAATATTATCAGTCTAGTTTACCATATAAATAAGTTTGTTAAAAATAAAAAGAACAGCAATTCTAAAATATTAGAGTAATATTTTCATTTCATTAAGTAAACTGTTTTGGATCCTACCTAATTTGTTAAAGGGCCAGTGGACTTTGAAATAAGCAAAAATGGATGAAAACGTGCAATTTTATTTCTATCGTTTCATCACTAAAATTTATATTTCTATTTAAAAAAAAATAGTATTATAAAATTTATTGTTCAGTAAAATAAATATCTGAAGGTTTAAGAGGAAAAAAAGTACATCTTAATGACTTTTCTGAAAATGATATTGTAATTAAATTTAAATATCTTTGAAATGTTCCAAGTATCTTATTATCATTTTCATTTAATATTTGAAGAAATTAAATGAAATTGGTAATAACGATTTCGGTCAAACATTAAAAGGAAATGGGGTATACATTTTATGTTTCGAGTTTATTTAGCTGGTTCAAAGTCAATTTTAGTTCAGAAAAACATAAAATTCCTATGAAAATTCAGTAAGTGTGCATAAAAATATTTCTAAAAAATTAGCATTTAATTGGAATTACAAAGTCATACGTAATTCTGTTCCAAATAAATTAATATTAGGTAATATGAAAAAAATAATAATAAATTAAAAATGAAGCCGATTGGAATATTTTAAAGTTTTAGAAATTATGACTTTTAAATTTAAAAAAAATAATATATTTCTTTTTAAAACGTTCTTTTTAAAAAATTAACGTATTTATATTTTAATACATATGCATAAAAAAATTCATAACCCTAATTGAATAATTCCCAAAAGTGTCTAATAGAGTCCGTTGTTTCCTTAAATTCACTTTATTATTAAAGTATTTATAAATTCCGAATGTCAGCTTAAAAGAAAGTGTGTATAAAAGTGTATGCATTGGAATCGAAAGTCATAATAAATATAAACGTATATATATATATTATTGACTAACTTACTCATGACTAAATTATTGAAAGAAATTAACCGAAAATAAATCATTAATATGTTTATATCGCTACAAATGTGAAACCGAACTGAAAAATTTGATAAAAGAGTGGCCTTAAAACTTGCAGTATAACCTTTGCGATGTCTAACTCTGCTTCCGGAAATGCGGAATGCGGCTCCTTTCTAAATTTAGCTCTCATTGCTGGGTAACGGAGAGACCACGTATTGATCGATGTCTGACTGCGGAGAAGCAAAGCAGGTGATAAAATGGATTCAAAATGGCTTCCTTGAGGTGAAAACATCGAACAGTATACGAAAAATTTCTTAGCTTAAATTATATGGGTAAAATTATTTTCAACATACACGCGAAATTTCAGTATCAAAAGAAGCTGTATAAGGATAAAGATTCTATGCATGACAATTTTATAAATATTTAAAATTTAACTTTTTTTTGTCTTGCCAAATATAATTAAAATAAAGTGATATAGCTGCGTTTTTCAATACTATCAAATTTTTGAATTGTTATTTTAAATTCGCATTTTTCGGGTAATTTTTATTTTATAGCAGTTAATAAAATAGAATAATAACGATGCTATATAAAAGAATACAGTAAGATCGTCAAAATGTATTTTTTAAAAACATAAATTGTCAAATTGGTAACAGTACTTTTTAATTAATATTTGGCGCATTTTTTATGATGTGGCAGAGATTGGTAAAAAAAAATGTAGAATTTTTAAACAAAAATTCCGCGTATACCTATACATAATTTAATGAATTCTTTAAAATGAATTATTCTTTTTATAGGTTAAATAATGTAATATTAAATTTTGCGTATAATGACCACATCCTAAGACTTTAATAAACAGTTAACAACAGTAAAATTTTGAAACTTTGAATTAAATTTCGAAATTCTAGATCCTTTAGGAAAAGAAAAAAAAATCTATTTCAAATCCTGAAAAACATGCTTTTAAATCTTAAAATCTCAGAGCAAAAGTGGCTTCTTCTTTAAATATTTCATTTTGAAGTAATTAAAGTTTTACATTAACGTGTTTTAATTAATGAATTAATAATTGGTAATTGTCATGATAGAATGCGAATCCATTTCCAGCCAAGTGTTTTTTTCACTCTCGCATGATTTGCATAAAGCATCCCAATATGAAATGTGAGTGCCATCTTTTGGTTATGTTTGGAAACATTTTTATAAATGGGAGAGAGGAAAAAAATCCAATTCTCCTCTGAGTATATTCGTGCGAACATAATAATTTTTTTTAATCACTGAAATTTTTTCGAAGCATTGTTTCTTTTATTACGAATTATTGAAGTTTATAAGGATTAATTATCTCTTTTGCATGTTCTCGATATGTTATATATTAAGATACCATATGGACATAGCTTGGGGTAAAATTAATGTTAGTTGACAATCAATGGAATTTTTTGAAACGATTGTCACTAATATTTCGTTTCATTTCCAATGAAATCAATTAACAAAAGACTAAATTATTAGTTGTAAGTTTGCATTTAAAATAAAGTCATATGGCTCATAAATTAGTCCTAAGCACATTATTTCCGGTTGATTTATTTATTATCCTTCAAATCCTCACAGAAAATTTCCGTGTATGAAATAACATTCTTGAGCATGACACCCTAAAATATTAATTTGTATTCACCAATGATGGTTTGTTCCAATAATACATAAAAACTTCTTAATTTAAGCCTAAATAATTTAATCACATTTAACGAATTAATCCTTTTAAAAGTTAAGAATGTATTGTTTGATTTTGATATTATAAAACCCAAATCCTTAGGCTTCAATGTGAGCAAAGAAAGAAGCAACAGCAAAATGACAACAATAAAATTTTGAGCTTATCTTGAATGACAACAATAAAATTTTGAGTTGATCTTGAATGACAACAATAAAATTTTGAGCCTAGGTCTTGAAACATTAGATCTTCTTTTAGAAAAAATTGTTTCAAATCCTCAAAATATTTTTTTAATCATGCACTTTCTGTTCTTTGATTAAGTAGACTGTAGTCTATAAATACCATCAAATCAAAATAAACAGAAAATACCCTCTAAAAAATAATCCAATCAAAAATATTTGATATCTATTCAATTTTACATCTTGAATTAAACTTGGGAATTCCAGATAGTAATGTCTAAACATTTCTAATTACTTTATATGCCTTTCTAATCGGTGCAGAAACATTTTGAATTCAGTATTTTAATTTTGTGAATAAAATTTAAGGTAAATAATTTAAATTCTATTCTTTACAGAAAAATATATGTTGATTTAATAAAATGAATGTTTTATTGCCATTAATAGAATGTAATTATTATAAATGTTAACTTTTGTGAATTATGCATTTTGAAACAATAATTTCAGTATAGAATCTTAATTTAATATTCATCTCATATTGGTTAAAAATAGGAATATTATAAAATTGGTTTTTAAAATTTTTATTGTTGTCTTAAACATACTAAATGATGCAATGGTTTTTTTATTTTATTGAGATAGCTGTTGGATATTTTGAACTACTGTATTTTCATTTTTATATTAAAGGAGAAATATCCTTCCTTAAATTAAATATATTGCATATAACAATTATATTTATTCCATAAAATTATCTTTCCAATAAAAGAACTTTTTATCAACTTAGTTTGCAGATTAAAAATTTAACTTATTTCAATTATTTCAATTGTGTATAGCACCATCTTTTTAGCTTATATCTCTTAAAAATAAAGAAGTAGTACAAAATAAATCATTTTTATGTTTAGTTGAATTTAAATAAACTTTTTTCTCTGTAATATTTCTTATGGGAAACTGCATTTTTTTATATTATTTTACTATAAAATGAAATGGTCCAGGAAAAACTGAAGAGAATGATGAAAACCTCAAATGAATTAAAATTTGCATGGATTATCTTATTTTATTTATTATTTGAAAATTTTCAGTAAGCTGTAGCTATTAAAATTCAGGGGTTTTTTTTTTTTTTTTTTTTTTTTTTTTGGAGGGGAGATTTTAAACAAGGTACTCAATATTTTATTTTTTTATTATTCATATTGGATTTATTTAAAAAGTTGTAAATGTATCTTTATATACATTATATGTTAAGAATTTGGAATAAAAAAAAGTACCAAATTCTTATATAAATTATTCAATTATATTTATTCAATTGAGGCATGAAAATCTTGGAGAAAAAGTGACTTTTCTTTAAGTATCTTATTTTTTCAATTCAAAGTAACATTTTCTTCATTTTGCTTTGATGTGTTTTTGAAAATGTGTGTGTGGTTGTTTCTTTTGAGTGTGTGTGTGCATGTGTTTACAAAAATTGTTTACAATATTACTTATTATATATTATATTGGTTAAAGAATTATAAAACTTTTTGAATAAAATTAAGCTATTATTTACCACTCCCCTAACCTGATGGATATAATATTCTTTATTGGTAGATGATAAATATTTCTAAATAATTTTCATAAACAACCTTTTCAGCATGTGTTGAAATTTACTATGCAAATCCTCATAATTCAAGAAAAGTATGAAATTTTAAACTACGCCACATTTTTTAAGTTATTTTTTATTGGATAATGCTAAATGTGTTTCTCAAGTTAAATTAAAATTAAATTTTATAGGTGAAAAAATAAAAATAAGAAAAGACATGTTGTTTGTTATCTTCACAAAGATAAAACATTATCTGTATAATTTTCATGGTTATTAGAAATAATTTCATATCTTTTGCTAAGATAAGAAATTATTTCTGATATTCACGAAAATTTTATTTTGCTATAGATTGTAAAATTAAATTATAATTGTTGAAATGATTTCCAAACTTTTGAGGTAATAAAGCATTTTACTCATTTTTTTAACTGCACATTTCATAAATTTGTTATTTCAAATCATTCTTTTTGGGTTATTTGTAAATTTTCTTACCCTTTTATTATATAATATTGTATTTTACTCAGGTATTTTTTCAATTAGCCATTTCTTTAATTTGCTATTTCAAATATTTCTTTTGGGTTTATTTGTTAATTTTATGTACAATAATAAACTATAAGTAGTAAAGTAAAGTATAAGTAGTAAAGTATATACCTTATGCAACATTATAAGGGTTTTTTTTTTTCATGTTTTTTTTGTAATTAGACATTTCATAAATTTATTTCAAATAATTCTTTTGGGGTTATTTGTAAATTTTCTTTCCCTTTTATAATATGATTTGAATATTTGCCATTTAATTTAAAATTAAGTTGTTGTTTTTTTCTTGAATCATTCTTGGAAATGGGAAGAATGTTTGTTTGTATGTTAGACTGTTTGTTGTAATAATTATTAAATATTGTTACTCATTCCTTCATCATATTTTATAAACAACATATGTATTATTCACTTCACTTCAAATGTAGTAGTTATATTTTATTCTAAGTTATATACAAATAGCTATCTACAGAACTTTGACTTTTTTTCCTTACTTCATTTACACTTCTTTTTTTTTTGCAGTTTGTAATGTGTCAATTAAATCCATTTTTACGAAATGCAAATCAAGATATTTCGCCTTTGTTTGATTCTCTTTATGACATTTAAGAATTTCTGCAAAATTAATTAGTTTACTTTGTGTTTCTTCATCAGTAAATTCCTTGAAGAATCATCCATATAAAGATTTAGATGAGGATTATTCTCCAACTTTTGCCACTTTCTTCAGTGACTTCGTATCTGATTTCCTTTTCCCCTTTCAGCAATCTCTTCATCTAAGGAAAATTTTTACATGGTTAGAAGAGGAAATAAATTGATTGAGAAAATGTTAGAATGAGATATTTCAATAGGTAATATGACTTTGAGGGTAGGTAATATGACTAAGAGGGCCTTGTGAATCAGAGTCTTATCCTGCTTAACCATCCAGGATTTTGCTGTTCCTTAAACAGGGTGTTCTGATTGCTGGTACATGCATGTTCTGATTGCTGGTACATGAATTGAAAGTACATACATGATCCATGTATATTTGAACTGAATGAGACTTTCCCTAGCTAGACAGGTGCATTATAGTATTTGCTTGCTTTGTGAGAGATGTTTTAATAACATCTGGAAAGCATTTTTAAAGTTTCATTATTTTTTAATGCAGCAGTTTCTTTTATTCTATTTTGTCTTTTTGCCATTGCCTTTATAACACTAATTATAAATTATTGAAATTTCTATTGTATCATTTTAAATCATATTAACCAGAAAAACTAGATAACAACAGGTATTCTAAGTGCATGAAAATTCCCATTCTGTTGGATCAACCAGTGGTTTTTGACTGTGCATATTAGTGTCATAATATTCTTGATTTAATACCTGCTGAGATAATTTTTGATATTTCTTATTATAATTTTGATTTTTAATGCTGATTGAGCTAACCATATTATAAAATATTTTATTTTCAAATGGTCCTATCATTTTTTTACTTGAATGTTTTTGGATATTTTTTGAATAATATGCTGTAGTCTATATCTATACTTATAATAAAGCTCAATGTGTGTGTGTTGGCGCTCTACAGGACAGACAGTTGGACCTACAGCTACCAAACTTGGTACATGTATACCTTGGAGGTCGGAAATGTGCACCTTGGAGCCCTTTTTTCGAATTTTTAATTAGAATTTGAATTAATTAAAATTTAAGCGAAATTTCGACGTTTTTCCGCTATCACTTTCGAAAATATTATCGCACAAACATGATTTTTACATCAATTTAAAGATTAAAAAATTAGCTTTCTAATGGTATCAGTGTTTTGATGTATAACTTAAGCTTCGATTTTTAACGAATTTTTAAAGAAATATTTTAACCATGTCTTTTTTTAGCACGTGACTGGATAAAATAAAAGAAAACAATGACGGAAGTTCAAACTAAAATATATACATATAAAAGCCTATCATCGTAAAATAAATCTAAAGAAATGGAATTTTTAGCACGTGACTGGATAAAATAAAATAAATATAAAATGTGATATTTTCTTTAAAAAATGCAAGGCAAAGAATTCTATGATCGTTTGCAATATTTAAATCATTAATTGAATAAATTATCTTTATTTATACGGGATTGAATTTATACAGGATATGCATTCAAATTCCTTTCCAATGGCCAATTTGTAAAATACTATTAATAGGCATATATATTGTTTAATATTATTAATTTGATCTAAATGAAGTAAATAATTACATTTTACGTAGCTTGAGTCAAACAATGCATTTATGCATAATGAGTTTTAGATTTCTTCGTACTTTGCTCTATGAGCCATATTTTACAAAATATTTTTATTAACGCATTACTCATGGCGAACCAGCTGGTCGCCAAAGGCGGCTCGTTAGTAATAAATCAAATTTCTCCTGATGTGTTAAACAAAGTGCTTTCGTTATATGTACTTTTCCTCTCTATTCTTTCAAAGCCAAATACTGTTTATAAATTCCTATTGAGTAATAAATTTTGAAATGGTGATATTTTGTTATCCTTTGTTTGTTTTTATTAATGAATTTGGATAGTAAATTTTATTTATGTTGAATTAGTGACAGAAAGACATTCTAAATCATCTTCTTTAATTAAATTTTTTATGTGTACCATTCATTTTCTACTATTTTTTTAATGCAATATACTTCGCATTAATCAGAAATGTTATTTACTTACTTGGCTGTGAATTTTGAAAATAATTCAGTATCAGAAAAATTCAAGAAGCACCTCGTAATGAAAATCAACTTTGTTTACTGATTTCTTAAAATTGTTTAAAGTAAACTTTTTTAGTATTCTGCTTTTGACTTTCATAATTATAGTTTGATAATTCAAAAAAAAAAAAAAAATTGCCGTGATTTAAAAAAAATTTTTTGCAAGACATTCAAATTTTTATAATATTTAATATAATATCTGTGAAAAATCAATACGTCATACTGAGCTAATTTAATTAATTTTACGGGTGTTGAGACAAACGAAATGTGAGTCATATTTAAAAATGCAAAAAATTTATTCTCTAGATTAAATTTTACTTACAACATTCATGCATTCTAGTATTAAATGTCACTAGAATGGTCTGACCTAAATCTCAGATCTTTAACACATTAGAACAAAATGCTCATGATATCCGATACTTTATTCAAAGAATGTCCAATCACTCATAAAATTCATTCTCATGTTACAATTTATCAAAATTTAAAAGCTTTTAACCCGGTTAATTATATAATTTTGCTTTCTAAACTTGCAGACTTATTCACAATTTTTTTTCTCCTTTACTCATAAAAAAAGAAAAAGAAAAAAAGAATCTAAATGATAATGAAAAGAGTCAAATGAAACGAAGCGTAGAGAGAAATAACTTTGAATGCAAAAACAAAAACCAAAATTAAACAAATAAATAATCCTGGAAGTTGTGATGTTCCAGGAATTTCTAAAATATTCAAAATTATAAAATCTTGAAGAAAAAAAAATCTAAATATCAAAACAATCTGTTCCAAATAAATGACAATATGATTTGCAACATCACATGATATGTTTATTATAAACTGAGGGAGATATGGCATATCGAAACGATCAAAATGCTTTTTTTTTCTGGAACAAATCAGCAACTTTGTTTTACGTATTTCATTCACAAGGATAGTGTGGCCCGTACGAATCAAAATTCAGTCAAATTCCAGAATATTTCTAAGGTTTATTTATTTCTAATCTGCAGATTCGTAATTTCCATTTTTCTTTTAGTTGGCTAATTGACTCACTAGTCAACAATTCTCAGCTAACATAGGATAAAGAAAAGAGAAGAAAAAATCCTCTTTTGCAAGTAATGTCCATTCCCTGCACCTACAAAAGGGTGCGACATTAACCTCACCTTTGGCCTTAGGCAGAGGGGATGACATTAAATTTCTACGTATTTTCGTTACCTGTCGGTCTACATTTCCATTAAAGTATTATATGCCCACAAGATTTTCTTTTTGCTGTATTTTTTAAGATTCTAGCTTTGCACTCATTTTAAAGTGTAGAGACTAACCAATACAGTTATTTAAAATTAAATATACAGTTTTTATCATCTATCATTAATATTTATACACTGCCATTTTTTAATACATGATTTAAAGACAATTCGTTTTATAGTTTTTTCTAGACACACACACACACACACATATATATATACAATGAAATAATTTATAAAAATTAATACTAATTAAAAAAAAGAAATGATAATTTTAATTTTGAAGCTTGCCATTTTCTTATTAATTTAATTTTTTGTCAATAAGGAATGTATAATTACTTGAATTCTCCCAGTTGAAATTTTCTGAAAACACATTTAACGACATTAACAACAAAAAAAGAAACCTGAGACATTAATCTTTGGGTTTATCTTCTACATAAGAAAATAAATAAATAAATAGTGCGTTTCGTACAATAGCATTAATCAATATATATATTACGAAAAAAGCGGCTGGTGTCCTAGCTAAGGGGTAGCGTGTCTTCTTAGTGTTCTGGGCGTCCCGGTTCGGGAATGGTTGCTATTCTATGCTCTATCTGTGAGTTGTGCGAATGTGCCCCCCTGTAAAAAGGGACTGTGCAAGCGTATGTGAAGCATGAAGTAGCTAAGTCGTACTCTTGGCCCTAGTTGGCGCTACTGAAAAACAAGGGACACTAATTCAGATTTAAAATCGCTTACAGCGATCAATGGGCTTGTCAATAAGAAGTGCCGTTGGAAACAACAACAAAAACGAAAAAAGTTGCGAAAAGTTTAAAATTTTGAAATAAAAATCATGCAAGTGATATTTATTTTCCAATACAGGAAGAATTACTATTAGCTAAATGGTAATTTTTTTACTAAATTGAACTCACTAATTGAATACTAAAATTTACTAAAGCTAAAGTGTTGACAGTTAAAGTAGCTCATTTAGCCTTTTCTCTTCCTTTCCGCCCCCCTTTCAAATTGGATAATAATATTTCTTTTTTACTTCCTCTTCCCACCCACCCACTCTGAGAATAGTGTTTAGATTCAAATAGGGAGGGGGGGGGAGGACTTTGCAAGCATTTAAATTTAGCGAATTGCATTTAAGCGATGAAACATCTTCATTCTATGAATTGTGAAGTATTAGTCTCTTTAATTGTGGATACACTTTATAATCAATGCATGTTGTAATTTATAAGTTTGTGTTATGAATGATGTGTTAATATTTATAATATTCACATCATATATTGTTTCAGAAACTGTTATAGTCTTATGATTTAACGCGAACAATTCATTCCTCGGAATAAGAAAAAAGCTTGGAAATTTGTTTTACCTTTCTTTGTAGTTCCTGTCCTTGAAAATATAACTTTTTTTATTTTTGTCGATATCAAATATTTTGAAAGCATGCCGAATGTTTCAGAAAAAATCACATCTTTAAAAAGAAAGGTTAAGTATTTTTTAAAAACTGTATAAATATCATTCTGCAGCAAAATAATTTTTTAATACGCATTATGCCAGAAAAATATACAATTTTGACTTCCCTGTGTGTTTGCTCTCTTAAGTAGAATGTTCGCACTTCACGATTAAAATCTTTTTAATAATGTTCAAAAGCAATGACAGAAATAAAGCTGAGTCAATATGAGTAAAATGTGCGCACTTCGTGAATAAAATCTTTTTAGTTATGTTCAGATGCATTGTCAGTTAACAAACCTGAGTAAACGTGAGCGGTTTCTTTCTACATTGGGGCAAATTTAGTAGCTGGAAAGTTCTTGCAATTTGATGATGCCTCAATATTTGTGAAAAGGGAGTTAAAGTAGGCTGACTTTCCTAAATTTATGTCCGAGAGAAATTCAGTGACTTTATATCACTCTATACTTTGAACTACTATTGAACAAATATCTGACTCTTATCAACTGTTCAAGATAGCGATAAGAACAAATATATTCTTTTTTCAAAAGAATCAGTTGCGAATCGTTGAAAAATACTGCAACGTGTAAAAACTGAACCTGCTTTGAAAGAGGTAAGCGCAGTTTTTATTAGTTTATATATATTTACTGTATTAATTATTTTCATATAAAAACAGGATTTTTGAAAATATTTCTAAGAATTAATAATAAATGTTCATGATCACGATATATATATATGTATACACGTTCTGACGGAGTTATATAAATGCTTCGATATCCAAATCAAATTGAATTTATATTCATTATTATTATATTCACGATGTTCAAATAGAATAAATGATCTTTTTTTATATTTTCATCAACATTTATTATTTTATTATCGTGAATATAATTATAATGAATATAAATTCAATTTGATTTGGATTTCGAAGCAGTTATATAACTC